>JAOVVB010019442.1:0-16219 GCA_028570985.1 Heterobranchus longifilis | reverse complement strand
GTGTTGATGGTCTTTGTACGGTGTTGATGGTCTTTGTACGGTGTTGATGGTCTTTGTACGGTGTTGATGGTCTTTGTTGATGGTCTTTGTACGGTGTTGATGGTCTTTGTACAGTGTTGATGGTCTTTGTACAGTGTTGATGGTCTGTGTACAGTTGATGGTCTTTGTACAGTGTTGATGGTCTTTGTACAGTGTTGATGGTCTTTGTACAGTGTTGATGGTCTTTGGACGGTGTTGATGGTCTTTGTACAGTGTTGATGGTCTTTGTACGGTCTCTCACTCTCTCTCTCTCTCTCTCTCTCTCTCTCTCTAGGATGACCAGCTACTGTTCAGGTTCCTCAGCTGCCTCCTGGAGCCTCGGTACGGTGTGCGTCCAAGCAGTGCAGGCTGCTGGAACCCTATTGATTTTCTTCTTCTTTTTCTTCTTCTTCTTCATCTTCATCTTCTTCTGCATCTTTGCTCCGATGGTCTTCTGCTTTAAAAATGTCAATTATACATGCCAATAAAGTTTTATCAAAATAGGTCATTTTAAAGAATTAGCAATAACTCATGAACACTTTGAGATATCAACCTGAAATTCGAGACTCTTTATATCTTGTTGCATGGATTGCATGGCTGCATGGATTTGTATGAAATTGGGTTCCCATGATCTAGGGTCATGTGTCAGTCAACACATAAAGTTTGGTAATGATTGATTAAAGTGGGCATGACTTATTACAAAATATCTACATGCTAAATCAATTAACATCCATATCTCCACAATTATCCATTCAAATGCTACCAGAATTGACAGGGACATTCTTTGAACACTAGATATCACATGTTGTGAATGGTGTTCAGATCGGTCAAACGGTGAGTCCACAGTGATATTCAGTGTCTTACTGTAATTAGGACTGTATGCACAACATTTTCTATTTCACCAAATGTTTGATCAAACACACCTGACACCAGCAAAATGACCTGTGATTTTTTTCAGAATTGTATCCCGTACATTTTGACTGTTGTAAACATTTTAAGTGTAAAAAGACAAAAATACTCCAGTTTTGCATGTGATGTCATTTCCTCAAATTGTGAGAAGGTGTGTGTAAAACCTTGTCTCCCCAGTGGAACAATCAGTAAGTCACCTTCTCTGGGGACACAAAGAAGCCAATACCAACAATGTGGATGTTTTCAAGTGCTTGTTGACTTCAATCTGCTTGGATCCTTGGACTGTTTGCAGCTCTATTTCTAAATGTGCCTCCTCTCCTCCCTCTTTATTACCTCCCTTTTTCTTTCTTTCAATGTCTCATCTGCTCTGTTATTCAGGGAAGGCCATCATCCAGGGACCGCCCTGCTTCTGGAACGTGACCTCCACGAGCTTCTGCTGGACTTACTGTGCCGCTTTGCCCCCCAGCAGCTCCTGAGCTTCCTCCACTCCTCCCAGCACTACAGACTGGAGGAGGCCATACAAGTAATATCTACTACTATATTCACTGCATGTGTGTGTGTACAAGAGCTAAATGCATGGTTGAAAGTTTGTGGATTGAGAAACAAATAAAGGGCTTGGAAGTTTTTGAAAATAGACATAAATACACATGGATCATTCAAAGTGCTTGAATTTATATATTTTGTGCAAGAATAGAAATAGAATAGAATAGAATAGATTAGGTGGTGTAGTGGTAGCTTGCCTCACAGCAAGAAGGTTCCAGGTTCAAATCCTGCCTGGGACAATGACTGGGGCCTTTCTGTGTGGAGTTTGCATGTTCTCCCCGTGCTTGCGTGGGTTCTCTCCGGGTACTCCGGCTTCCTCCCACAGTCCAAAGACATGCATAAATTGGGGTAATAGGTTAATTGGTGACTCTAAATTGTCCATAGGTGTGAATGTGAGTGTGAGGGTTTGTCTGTCTCTATGTGTCAGTCCTGTGATTGACTGGCGACCGGTCCAGGGTGTACCCCGCCATCGCCCAATGACAGCTGGGATTGGCTCCAGCCCCCCTGCGACACTCTAAAGAGGATAAAGCAGTAGAAGATGGATGGATGTATGTCTTTTTATATTTTATTATATTTGATGTTTTTTATATTTTGATTTTATCATACTTAATGTCTTTTTATATTTTCCCTGACAGCGAAAATCTTTTCACATGATTGTACTTGTATAACCTGAATGACAATAAAATACGTTTTTCATTCCATCTGTACTGTCTTTCTCTCTGCTCACTGCTGAGCAAGAGCACTGGCAGCAAGTGTCAACATCTTCTTCACATTACGACTCTGGAGACGTTAGTGTTGTCCACATGTTTAATAATGTTGGAAGTTGTGAAATTACAAATAAAAACATAAATGTAAAATGACTGAAATGTACTCATTTGTATTACTTTACTTGGAATACATTGTTACAGCAGCACTAAATAACATGTAAGCTAGTTTTACAGCGTATAAAAACAGTTAACTTGTCATTACAGAGCACACGTGGTTTTCTCAGGATGTTCTCATTAACTTAACAATATAGTGTCAAAATGACATAAACTTAACAAATGTACAAATGTAAGTGGAGGTAAGTATCAAATTTAGAATATACATACAGACGATGCCATGAAGGATGAAAGCAGATGTGACTGGATTGTGGAGAACTCCATCAGCATGTCATCTCAATGTAAATACACATACACACTTCCTCCATCCATTATCTGTAACCGCTTATCCTTTACAGGGTCGCGGGGGGGACCCAGCTGACATTGGGCGAGAGGCGGGTTACACCACGGAAGGGTCGCCAGCCAATCACAGGGCTGACACATAGAGACAGACAACCATTCAAACTCACATTCACACCTATGGGTAATTTAGAGTCACCAGTTAACCTAACCTGCATGTCTTTGGACTGTGGGAGGAAGCCGGAGAACCCGGAGAAAACCCATGCTAACACAGGGAGAACATGCAAACTCCACACAGAAGGGCCCCTATTTTTAAATTCTATCTATTCTTTACCTTACATATATGTCCAGCTTTGTGGTTCTTTTTCTTAGCTAAATCAAATTCTATGTGTATACATACTCGGCCAATAAAGCTGAATGTGATTACTGACTGTTAACGATTTGCACATAATTTCAGTGTGGATATTTGCAGATTGATAGGTTCAATCAAAGCATTTTCTCGTTATGTTGAAAATGTAATTTAGACCTTACAAAATGTAAAGTAGGCCTACTTGCTAATACAATTTAGTTTCATACATTTTTGGAGACTGGGAGTGGCAAAAAAGTGGTGCAGAGAAGAAAAACGTAAAGTCAGGCAACTTTAAACTATGTTACAGCATTAGTAGCTCAAAGGAAATACACTTTATAGTGTTTCATCATTTTGGATTTGCTTAATGATGGCCATTACCAAACTGAAAGCCTAATCCAAGGTCTGAAATAAATGACACGCTCTCACAGTAGCCAGTCCTTGAGACAGGACGGGCCACCTTTGGCCTGCGGGAAGACACTTCTCATTAACTCGCCTCAGCATTTTCACAAGACAAAGGCCACAAGACCCCCTCATATCTACAGAGACAATGCAGAGGTGGCAGTTTGCCTCGCCTCTTTTCTCCTTCAAAGTAGATTACATGAAAGAAAAATCACCCAGCGGACAAAGCTAATCTGCAGGTCATGGGGGGGAAAATGTTGAACTGTGCAGAAAGTCTTTAAAAATCTTCTTTAAAGCAGAAAAAGCTTTTTAAATAGAACTTCCATTTCTGTCTCCCTTTTCCGTTAAAAGACTGAAGCAAACAAAGGGTCATTGATTTATTTGTACTAAACTGTTTGCTCATTTAACAGCCGGAGCTCAAACCACTGTAGTCTCTGGCAGATTGTCAGCTCGATTCATTAACGTTTAAACTGGCAACTTTAAAGCTGTATTTGCATGAGGAAATGGAGGGTGTGTGACCAACTTGTTGACTATTTCTCAAAAGTTTACACTTCACTGCCATCCTACATTATTGCCTGCATTTCGGCCAGTGTATAGGACATTTATAAAAATATTTGGGGGGCAACTTTTGTAAACACCTTGAGTAAACACCTGGCACTGTTAATGTTGATGGCTATGGTTAGATAAATGAGCAGAGTCGTAATTTTATAGCCTAGTTTAAGTTGAAACTACAGGCTACATGTTACATCCGGTCATGTAGAAAAGTGATATAGTCTCCTCCGTTTGCAGTCTCTCATCCATGTTGTTAAGCTAAGGGCGAATTGTTAACAAGCTAAAACAAAAACTGTGTGTATGTAGTCTGACTGTTTTAGCTTAGTTTGGCACATATCTTAAAATTTGGTGAATTCTTGTATCCTAAACTTATCTGAGAGAGACACCTGCAGTGAAACACATCTGCAGCAGAGAGAGGAAGACAGGAGGGAGGACTGATATGGCGGCTCACTGATGTCTATATTCTTCATTCTTTTAAAACTTCACTCAGTATTTTAATGTCAATAATATGATTTATTTTATTGGATTTTAGATTTGTTTCCAGTGAGATGTTGAGTTTATATCGTGACTTTGCTGTTGTAAACATTACTGTTATGCCTTACATAAGGAGAAACAAAATGTGACGTTGAAATAATACCGAAATAACAAATTATATCAGGGCCAGTGGTTTTAATAGCAGGGTCAGTGATTTTGGAAAGTTACTGGCCCGGAGAGCCAGTGGGAAATTGTGCTCATTGTCATCCCCTGCATACAGTAATCACAACCTTGTGCCAACATGAGTAAATAAAAAGCATATTATTACTATTATCATTTTTATCTACTGTATATGTCAGCACTGTTTGTGTGAGTGTGTGTTAAGACAGGAATTGAATGAAAATAAAATGACTTAAAATTGACCTAGTCTGTTAACATATATGTATTTTTTTTTTCTCAAAATCTTGGGGGCAATTTTAGGTGGCATTATGATATTTCTTGGGGCTTTTTTGCCCTTTGCCCCCCCACTAGCATCAGTGTCACGTGACTGGTTGTGTTGTACATTTGTGTTTTTGGCTGCATGTTTCCCACTGCGTCTCCTCTCGCTGCCAGCTCCTCCATTTTGGCGTGGACATTACTACAAGTAAACAAACCAAACTCAAATCGCAGCGAGTATACTCTCATGCGCTCGCAGTGCCTTTATTTGACAGCAATTTGACAGCCTTTGAGAAGATGCCAAATTCAATTATTTTTTGGAGTATACTGCCAGCCTCAAGCAACAAAAATCCTCAACTGATCACAAATCAAATCTAATTTCTCTTCCAGAAGGCAATGACCCAAGTTTGAAGTCTGACTGCGCACTGAAAGATAAACCCATGTCTTTATTTGGTCCAATAAACATTCAGGATAGACTCTTTAAATCCCTTATCAAAGCGGACAGGTCTACCACTGCACCGCTCTGTGCTACCCAAGTTGTGAGACATCCTGCTGGTGTTCATTAAGGACACAATGTGACCATTTCTCTCCTGGCCTCTGTCTGTCCCTGCAGACATAGGAGCCCATCATGCAATTACCCACCTCAGGCCTGCAGTGGTCCCCGAACAATCAATAACTACAGTTCAGTGGCTGGGGGCTTCCAGCAGCGTTATAGTTCTGACACTAAGTACTGCAGCAGGCTGCAGAGGTGGGCTGGAATCAGATGGGGCAAAAATCTTGTCCGGAGTACCAGAGAGCTTCAGATGCCAGAGGCCATGATGGCAGAGCAAGATCTGACACTTTATTTTTTAAAATAGAGGATTTTTTTCAGTCTAGGGATGGGAATTGATATGATTTTATTGACACCAATGCCATTATCAATTCTGCTTATCGGCCCGATTCTTTATCTATCTTAATGATTCCCGATCAATTTTCTGTGGGAAACAAGTACACAGAAGTACACAGATTTTCAGCGTCAATTATTTACAATTTATTATCTCTGAGTTTGAACACGACTTTTCAATTTAATTTCAATTTATTTATTTAAAAAGGGACAGGGCATATTAATAAACATTTACACGTAAATATGCAAGATTCTAGCCATAGGCTAATTTCCATCTTTAGTCCCTTGGCAGGTGGATGTTACACAGTTAAACAGAAGTACATGAATTACACAACAACAACAAAATAGGTAAAATAACATACAGAGGCTTAGTAGTGACATAAGCTGACAAAGACACACATATATCAGTACTAAAAGTGGTTATACAAATGTTGTTGTGTGTAGAGTGTCAAATACATGCCATTCCTGGAATTTAAGCTCATGTTGCGTAGAAAGATGTTTCCACCCTTACTTGAATTTATAATTTTACAGACATTACAAGCAACACTGTTGTCATCTTTCTGTATGAAATGAAGCCACGCTTTGGACCGTTTCTTCTTCTTCTCTGCCATGTTCCAAGTTTCCAGCTGCATAAACGCATGAGTTTGACGTCATTGTTTTGCAACGCGCAACTGTCAGAAAAACATGCCGGCATTGATGAAAGGAACTGATAAGCTCGGAGGCATACGATACCGATGGATCGGACAATTTGGAATTTCAGTCACAGATGGGTGAATTTTACATTGAGTATGAATCTGGATAATGTTTCCAAGCATATAAAGAACATTTGGTTTTCACTTTCTTATAGTCAGCACCCCCCTCTTTCAGAGCTGTTCTCTGTTTTGTTTTTTTACCTTTGGGTTTATGGTTGGTTTATTTGCAAAGTCACGGATGCACCAAAGACAGCCCAGCAAAGTAAATATCAACTCCAGCTGGAGTTTTGTTCACCACTGTTTCTTCTCTGCATCAGTTTGCAGCCACATGAAGTCGGCTGTGTATCATGCAGTGTTTAACAACAAGAGGATTTTAAATTGCTGAAAAATACATAAGTGTGAAAAGGTAGCATCTGTTTTCTGTCCCAAAGATTGAATTGAATAAGGAAAATTCATTTGTGCGGAGCCTTGCCTGTTTGACTGCTTAAGATTTTATGATTTTATATCACAAATAAGAAGAGGACAATCCTTATATACAGGTGGCCCAAGTTAGAGATTTAAAAAATATCGTCAGTGATTGTAGAACAATAAGGATAGTTACTGTACATATTGTAGCACATTTATTAAATGAAGTACATTTTTGGCTAATTGTTGCAGAATTTCCAAACTAATTTTGCAGGTTTCCAAAACTGAATGGAATTAAGGAAAAGAAAATCTTCAGGCCTGGTCATACGTGAAATTTACACGGCGAAATTAATCTGCACATCTTCGCTAGTGACCGAGTGACTACTCATAGGACTAGTGAGTGAACAATGAACTACCACAGCTGGTGAGCTAACGGTTAACATGCTAACAAGCCGGGACCATGCTAGTACGGGTCAGCCACAACAGTTTTCTGAGGTTCTTTCTGGCGTCTTGATCTCAGGATTGAGAGTTACTGAGGAGTTGGGAAAAAAAGCTCTCAGCTAGCTTGTCAGCTGCAAACTGTTCCTCTTTTGTGGACCAGTTTATACTCACAAGACAGGAGGTTAAGTTACAGTCTTGTTTCGTTGTCTTTGGCGGCACATATGGCGATAAGCAGTAGGCTGATTGCAGGTGTGTTTTTTTTTTGGATCTCACTTTCACTTGTTTTTGAAGGTTCATCTTCTGTAGTTGTCGCTCTTTTCTTTGTTTGTTCGGCCATAGTAACTGTTTACTTGCAACGCTAGCAGAGTCCGGGTAAAAAAAAAAACCAGTACAGCACTTCACACAGAAGTGAGTTGAAGAGCGAGCCTGTTGCGTTAGCTCCACCTGCCCTCTCCACTATCACCGCATGTGATTGTTCCCGGGAATGTCGCCACAGTTCGTAATACTGCAAATGCAAGTAAGAGTAATGCTTTAATCAGTGGGCCATAGCCTCAGTCACCATTGAGTTACATCATTTGGCGATAGTGACTTAACGGACATTTATTGAACTGAAAATCTTTGAGATTATTACTTTAAATAAAAGTGGATATAGTAGCGTCCTCCATTATGGTCTCTCTGTTCAAAGATCAGCATTGTTAAGATGGTTTGCTATTGGTCAGTGGTGGGAGTTTGTGTGTCAAAGTTCAACAAAGTTGTACTTGATGTGAAAGAAAATGGCAAGTGCAAAATATCCAAGCCTTAGAATTGAACCATCAGCTTGAAAAATTGAATGAAATACATGGAATTTTCACTGCTAGCAGTGTATTGTCTCTATTGTTGTATTCCACGTGTATCCCATGTGTATCTGTACACATGAATTGTTAACCAATGGAACAAACATCGCCTCATACCTTTTGTTAGTCATGAATTTATCCAAAACAAAACCCTTCTTTCGCAGGGTTATGTTATTGTGTAGTAAGCAATCATTCAGCTCAGTTGTGAGAAATTGCAGTGCACGACCAAAATACAGCAAATAAAGTCACAGACGTACTGAAACTATGACACAGCATAGGAGTATAAAGTTTGTAAGGCCATTATTATTTATTACGACTACATCCACAGGCGATGTTTCAACCCTGAGTTTAAAGCAGGGTGGCGACCGCTGCAAATCAAAAACAAGGCTGCGGTCATTATTTCCATGGGGTCGCTCACAGGCGGTCCCTGAACTGGACAAACACACCCTGAATGTTAACACACTCTGGAATACAGATGATACAGACTGAACTGGTCTGGTCATGTGTAACAAATCACATTCCCATATGGGTTTACAGAAGTCACAGCGCAGATGTGCCTCGTGATTATTGTCCAGTTCATAACACACACATTCATCACTGTAATGCTTACAGATGAATAGAGCTTAATTGAAACCCATTTGAAGAATTAAATGTAACGATGATCATTATAAATTTACACTGTCTAGTATATGTAATGCACAATTTACTTTCACACTCCTGTGTGCTGTGGAGAACTGTTCAGGGTTTAATTAACAGCCATATTTTCAAGGATATAAATATTTTCAAATAATGCAAATTATTTAAAAGACTTGAGCAGGTTTCCTTGACCTTGTGTCAGAAGCTCAGTTTTCCTACTATGTAAAATGCAGTGGAATGTTTCTTTAGCACCAGTAATTTAAAGTAAGGACATTTATATGTAAATGAGTTAAATGTGGCTTGAACAAAAACTATTTAAAGCAAGGTATCCTTGTCATTTATCCCCCTTTATGAATGATCATGTGCACATCTACATCTACTTGTGCACCTGACATCACTCCAAGTTGTGAACAGCAATGAGTTAGCATGTAACTATAACTGCTGAGGTAATGATGCTGTAGCAGCAACAGCAGCAAAGAAAAAAAAATCAATTGATTTTAATAATAACAAAAGCTGAGTAAAGGTTAAAAAAAATCTAATAACATACAGCAGACATTGTAGAATAATTGGATTGAAACGAGACAGCTGTACTGTACTGTACTCCAGATGCAGTTTTCTCAGTTGATATTAAATTAAATCAGCAACATTAACACAGCAATTTATTTTCTCACACACCCTTTGTGTCATTTCAGCTTCCTCCTACATGCCGCCACACTTCACATCTATTCTTATCTCTTCCTGCAGATGTGTGTTTTTAAGGACACAGGCACCTTCCATGCTTAATATTTTTTTCAAGATCTCTTCTAGACCCAGGGGAGAGATAAAGCAGTTTTATTCCTTAAACGCCTCTCACCTATTATTATTATTATCACGAGAATTACAAGCAGTTTAATTGGCATGAAAGCTAGCAGAGCACGCAGCAGCACCACAGGCAGGACACGACAAACTCGTCTCTCTATCCCCCAGGTTTTAAACTCCTCCGTCTCCTTCTCCAAACATCCGTCCCAAATCCAAATAACCATGTTCATGCTTCTTCGCATATTCTTTTTTTTTTTATGTTGTGCAGCAGTGTGTGGTGAGGCTCCCCTGATAATCCAGGTGAGGTAAGACTTAAAAGGCCTCCTGCTGTGCCCTATTTAGAGCACCGCTGCTGTAGATACCTCTTCTTTTAAGAGGGTACAAGCAAGTCTAAAAGGGTTAAGGCATTCTGTGAATGGAGACACATATTTGAAGCCCGGATAATTTCATATTTGTAGTAGAAATCCTCCCCATGTAGGTTTCAGGTTTTGGGAAGTTCACTTCAGTGCAATCCTGAGATGAAAAGAAATGTGCCGATATATTAAACCTGCAATAACAGATTTCTTTTGGCCATGCACTTGGAAACAAGACAGCAATGACATCATCACCTTTTAAGTTGATATGACGAACTTGTTAGCAAACAGTCGCGACATTCAACAAAAACTCACAATCTGCACAAGGAAATGTCATCAAGGTCTTGAGACTTTTCTGACTAACCCGCTATGTCGGGCTCAGGCCCTAATAATCAATGCAGACAATGGGACACACAAAACTAGCTGCCTTATTATTGTCAGCAGAGACAACCACAGTAATTTAGCAGCCACTGGTTTATGTTCAACAATTGAATATTAGCATTTTAACCTAAGATCCTCACGCTACTTTCTTTCAGGACGCATCCATGTACAGAAAAATACCATCACACACACACACGCACACACACACACACACACACACACACACACACACACACACACACACCCACACACACACACACACACACACACACACACACACACTTAGAGTCAAAAGACACACAAGAACAGATGCAGTGTTGGAAGAAGCACTCATATCTTCTACTGCAGTAAAAGTAGAAGTACTGCTTTGTGAAAATACTCTGTAACGTCTTACATTCACAAGTAAAAGTATTAACAGCAAAATGTACTTAAAGTATTAAAGTAAAAGTACTTGTTGGACAACTCAATTGTCAGAGTAAATGTTGCATTGTGTGTTTCTACAAACCACAGATATGTTGCATTTCTACGTTTCATATGTAATGCCAGCAGATATCAACGTAAAACTTATTTTTTCCAAATCTTTATTGACAGTCACTTTTATGTGGCAAACTATGACGCTTCACTACAGTCGCAGTTTTGTGAATTCAAACAAAATGTACATTTAGGCAACAAAACTTGGTGGGGGAGTTTAGAAAAAATATTGTGGTTTGTTTAAAATAAGGACTTTTTTTTTAACGCAAATGAATCAACAAAAATGACACAAATCAACGGTTATTGTCCTGAACTCTCATTAAAAGTTTCGTTGGTCTGCTGCTGTTGTTGTCTGTCGTCTCGTCCAGGATTCACATCATTCACCGTCAGAAACATTGATATGAAACTTATGAAACGTAGAAATGTTTTTCCCTGGTTTGCAGAAACATATAATGCCAACATTTTATTCTGCTGACTGAGCTGCATCAGATATTATTATATAAATCGTATTATTGGAATATTATTACTGTGCACATAAGCAGTATTTTAATGTTACAGCTGGTGGAGGTAGAGCACATTTTCATTATATACTGATGGACAGTTTAATCTATAGCACAGTATCATATTTTATAAATTCATCATATGTTTTGTTTGTGAAATTACTCCAACTGTCAGATAAATGTAGTAAAAAGTACAATATTTCTCTGAAATGTAATGGAGTAGAAGTATGAAGTAGCATAAAATTGAAATACTCAAGTAAAGTAAAAGTACCTCAAAATTGTACTTAAGTACAGTACTTCAGTAAATGTACCACCACTGGACACATGCATGCATAAACACACATTTGTGCAGACATGTACAAAAATATGCAAAAAATATATAAATGAACACACACAAACACATTCACATACAGTACTGTACACACACAGTATCCACACACACACACACACACACACACACACACACACACACACACACACACAGTATCCACACACACAGTATCCACACACACACACACACACACAGTATCCACACACACACACACACACACACACTCTCAGGCGTGGGTATAAATACACAGATTCCCTGCCTCGTTCTCACACCCACACAAACACTAACACACACATTCCTGGATTCCAGCTCGTGTCGGGTGTGTTTACACGCCGCCATCACTTGGTGGTCTGGCGCGAGGCATCGAAAGTGATCAGAAATGGGACCAACAAAAGGCCCGGGCCAAGCCCGAGAGTAAATAAGTAATAAATCTATCCCACATCAGCGGAACGTCTCACTGTAAACACGCTCTTTAAGAAACGAGCACGTTGTGGCGTCCCGTGAGGATGGGAAGATGGCCGACATTCCTGCTGCTCTCCACAAGAAAGAGCGGCGATAGAAAAAGAGCTGCGAGTTTACGGGGGTTTTGGCCGGTTTCTGTCGGAGCATCTGGAGGCTTTAATCACAACAAAGCACAATTAGTCAACGTCAGAGAGACGGAGATGGAGGGGTTTGTGCGGGGACGTACAATGTGTGAGAAAGACGGAGCGGCTGTTTGCATCCTGCTAAAAATGTGTTTCCTTTGGGCCCTGTACAATGAAATTATAATGAGAGGACATTAATATCCAGAAATCTGGAGACTGACAACTTTCTGACAGAATCAATGGATGTGTGTGGTTTATAATAAAAAGATCAGAAACATGAAGAATCTACAGTAGAAGCCACGTTAATCAGAGTTTGGGAGATGTGTGTTTTTTTCCTGTAGTGTTGAGAGATGGAGGAAGCTGTTTTAGAGGAAACTCATTTTTTGCAAACTAAACGTCCCTGGTTTATTTCCCCTTTTTAATGTAATCGTTCCAGATTTTTAAAAAGTGAAATTGATTCATATAGAATTGAGATTTTGAAAAAAAAAAAAAAACAGTACAGTTGATGAACATAACATAACTGTTATTGTTTACAACAAAAAAACATGCAAATATATTCTATTTATATTAATTTAATATTCTATTTTATATTAAATATGCTGCATTAATGCATCACAGAAAAATCTGACATTAATTACCTGATGAAGTTTTATTTGCAAAGAGTTGCAAATCTGCCCCCCCCCCCGGTATGGGAGACAAAAAAAATGTATGTATTTTTTTATGCCGGGCTCCACAGAAATATGATACAAAGCTTAAATAAAACTGTTTTATTGTTAGGTGGCGCCCTCTAGCGTCTGTAGTTTTTATCGCGGGATCGAAGCAGGAAGTCATGTAGTATTTAGACCGAGAAAGTGAGTTATTTTTAACTTAACGTAACAACCGTAACTACATCACCTTCCGTGTCACCTGCGTGATTACGTCATGTATGTGCACGGGAGTGAGTTAATGTAATGTTGTGTTCAGACCAGATGTGAATAAAAGAGTTTGGACGCTGGAATCTTGTTTTGACTCACTTCGTTTGTGTGATTACTGACGTCGCTCGCTGCAGAAGTTCAGATTTTTCAGCTCTTGCAAATTCTCGTAATTTGCGTCACCCGACCGGAACTTGCGTCTAATCGCGTCTTTACATTGACTTTATATGTAATTCATTCGTGCAAATTAATTTATTTGCGTCCGTAGTTTTTATCGCAGGATCTAAGCAGGAAGTCATGTAATATTTAGACCGAGAAAGTGAGTTATTTTTAACTTAACGTAACAACTGTAACTACACGTTACCTGCGTGATTGCGTCATGTATGTGCACAGAAGTGAGTTAACGTAACAAGTATACTGATTTTAATCAAAACCACGATCTGTTTTCTGACTGTACCAAGTTGTTTTGTTGCCTGAACCGACCAAAAACAACGTCTGTTTTTCCAACGTTAACGTGTTTAAAACTGCGACCGTAACGTTTAAGTAAGAGGACGGAAAACGCTCATCTGGGTCGTATTTGCTCGCAGCGCTCGGGGCGCTGACTGAGTGAAACGGTCCTGTAGGTCGTATCAGAGAGGAGGAAAAAACGACACATATGGTCGTGCGGTTTGGAGGAGTGCTACATAAATGAAGTTTACTTCATACTTCAGTCACTCAGATAAGGAACGTATACGTAATAAATGTGCGTCCTGTGTGCCCCCCCCCCCCAGCAGATTCAAGAGGTCACACATCAGCGCAGCGATCATTTTACTGGTCAACATCAGGTCCGTTTAATAGAGATGGAAAGAAGCTGGGATTTCTGGGGGAGTTTGAAACTGATCCCTCTCTCCCTTGTAAAAGTTGCACACTTTAACTGGACGCATGCGAGGAGGTGAAATTGATCGTAGCAGAGTGGGTGTGAAATATACGCACGGCTCTCGGCCACCTGGAGCTGCACGTACACGCGCGCGTGTGCGTGTGTGTGCGTGTGCATGAAAACGTGTGTGACATCTAAGACACCGTGCAGGTCCCACGCACCACTGAGAGCTGGAAGTGAAAGCGAGGAGCTGTAACCCCAATAACTTCTACGGCTCAAATTAGCAGTGCTTTTTTAAAAAAGAGGCCTCCCACGCAGCTATCACCACGTTCACCGCCGAAGAGCCTAATTATCAGCTGCGAGAGCCTCGAGTTCACTCCAAAGACTGAAGCTCGTATGTCATCGGCAGACAGACGGGGCCACGCCTCCCTCTTAACAACGGGAACGCTATCATAAAAGGCCTTGATGACATAAAACAAAGCGATTGGCTTTGACATGGGAGGAGATTTCAGCTCATTTGGGGGTTTTTCAAAAAAGGGAACCAGTTCTGAATTGATCCTGTGCTTTATGGCCTGCTTCCCCCTCTGCGCTGGGTCGCTGGATTTATTCCTGCGTCTGCACAGCAGGACATAAATCATCCTCGGACTTGCTTTCTTCTGCTCCCTCTTTCTTTTTCTTCCCTCTTTTTCTCTCCCTCTGAAGCGAGGGATGTGGCCGTCTGCAGGACAGAGTCCGGCTCTCTCCCCTCCGGAAGAATTAGGCCCGCAGACATTACCACATTGTATTTTGCGGTGCATAGTTTTTCAAAAGGGGGAACCAGTCCTGGCTCCACCACAGTCCCACTCCTGCGGGCCCCTCGGGCCTCTTTCCCTCACTCTCTAATTAGATTAGCCGGGTCCCCAAATCTGGCAACCCAGGCCTCCAATCTGGCAACATGGCTACCTTTGCGGCGGCGCAATATCTGGTCTTAAGAGGAGGAAATGACCTAAATGTTGGTCAGTCTGTTACGCTCAATGGTGCGCTGACAAAACGACTCGGGTAATGAAGACGTTAGGAGAGAGAAGGGAAAAGAAAATTTACAGCCGTGCTCTATGAAAAGTGCTCGGCCAACTGAAGGCTTGTGGTCGCGGCAGCCATTTTTGGGAGGAGAGCTGGCAGCGGAGGGAGCGATCGCAGGTCGGGTCAGTTCCAAAACAGCCAATTAGGCGCTCAGGGGCTGTCGCATATCAATAAATATCAGCAGAGCATGTCGCTACTTGGAGGCCTATACGGTTAATTTGCAATAAAAGAAGCAAAAGTGGATCTTTCAGTCGGGATGAATGCTGGAGTCACTGAAATATTACTGTCTGTGATATATATTCTGTCTCTCTCTTCTGTCTACAAGTGTTTCAGCATCTTCGGAGCAGAAGGCTGTAAAATATCACAGGAAGTCGTCAAGCCAACCCCAATTCAAAGCCAACGTTTTGCACAGTTTAGGAGCCTGAGAGTCTTAGAGGACACTGTATATCTGTCAGTACAGATGCTTAACTGACTGCCAAAGAGATGATTAAGAAATATAAAGAAAACACAAAGTGAGCCTGTGCTTAAAAAAAAAAAGGAAAAAAGGAAGGCGTTAAAACTGAACGAGGACGGTACAGAACTTCCCGCAGCGAAACACATGTGCAGACAAGAGTAATCCAGCCGTGCACTAAATTCCACAGCCAGCCATCTAGATGGGACGTGACAGTATAAAACAGAGGAGGACGTCTGGAGATTTCACTGACAGGAAGTGAGCGCTGTGAATGATTCGGCCTCATAAATCATTTTAGGAGGGAGAGACGCGGGGAGCTTCCAGAACTCAGAGTCTTTTTCATGCACAACTGATGAGTTGATCCCTCAAAGGGTGCTGTGTGTGTGTGTGTGTGTGTGTGTGTGTGTGTGTGTGTGTGTGTGTGTGTGTCACAGCTCCCACGCTATAACACAAATCAAGATGTTATGGCAGGTCGCGATGACTAACTTGCTGTTGTGTTTGAGGTTTTCGTTGCGGAGAAAATAGTTACAATGCTTCACCGTGACCCCAGAGAGAGCCGGGGCCGAGACAGGGAGACATGGGAAACATCCACTGGGGATTTGTCTCCACAGTGTGTGTGTGTGTGTGTGGGTGTGTGTGTGTGTGGCGTGCGTGTGTGTGCGCCTATATTCCCAGTAATTCAGATAGATTTGTTTTGGCATTCACACTGAGCTTCTGTTTTCTGCCCCCGTGATCTTTTGGAAAATTCTCTTTCTGAAGTAAAGAAGTTGGTCTTAAACGCTGCCGCCCCCCCCC
>JAOVVB010019413.1:0-16221 GCA_028570985.1 Heterobranchus longifilis | reverse complement strand
GAGTCATATATGAACTTAGACAAATTTAGGTAAGAAAAAAAAACCTTGGTAACATTTTCATTGTACTGTGTCAGCCAGAGTTTGCATGTAGTTTTATATATATATATATATATATATATATATATATATATATGAGCTGTCTCTTGAAGAACTGTTGGCACATCTCGACAAAAAAAGAAAAGAAAAATGTACTTTTTAATATTGTTCATACGCTGTTAATGCTAAATTGCTATATTTCCGACAGCTCCTGAACGCCTCCATAGTCTATTGGACACGATCTGAGGAGTGAGTGTAGTTTTTAAGGTGTCACGGTTTAAATTGTAGCGGAATTTATGAAACAAACGTCTCAAATTTCACATCATTTTGCAACATAAAGGCGTTTGTGCCGCGACACAACAACAGACTGACCTTAATCTCTGCTGCTCTCTCTTTATTAACGCATCTCTCGTGCCGCGCTAATCCAAATTTAAGGTCGTATTAGATTATTCCTCAGACGCCGTGTCCTTGTTTGACTCCAGACTAGTATATGGAACACGGTGTGCTGAAAAATCAGTGGGAAAACGCTCGTGCTGCACTGTGCACAGCCCAGTGGGTATCAAACCGGACGTGGAGGCTGAATAAATCAAATATCTGACTGTATTTCACACATTGTAGCCTATAAGATGTATAGCAGGCTGCTGTTCCCAGTCATCACATGAGGTCTGCATTGATTACAGCTGCATACCATGATGCAATAATCAGATTTTGTGCATGGCATGTTTGAGTGATGACAAAAAGAGAATGGTGAGTGATACCATAACTCACAGATGCATAGTGCATTTCTCTTGTAGGGTGTGATTCCTTTTTTGTTTCATAGAAGCAGCTGCAGTTTGAAGTATTTCCCACCCAGGTGAGAAATACTGCAAACTGGCCCCAGCAGCAGGTGAATTCCTGGAATCCACCGCTGCTTTCGACCTCCAATGACCTCTCCCCCTCTCTTTCTCGACAGGAGAGAAAAGCCTCTCCAAAGCTCTGGTGATTGATATGATGAACTGTCAAGAGCAGGGTGACGAGAAACACACTGTGTGTGTGCTTGTAATCCACCTAAAAGCAACTGTCAGCCTATAACTGTGCTCATCTGGTTCCTTTTTCTGCCAAATCTAATGAGGTGTGTGTGAAAAAAAACGTACATGCAGCAGAAAAAGGGGAAATAAGAAATGCAACCACAGTAGATGGATGTGGTTAGCGCTGCATGGGCCACCAAAGATGGTTGAGTTCCCAGGTTTTTTATGCTCTGTGTCACAGCCAACATGCAGTCTTTCATGTGCCCTGACAACTGTTTTTCATTATGGATTCGCAGTTATAACAGTTACAGTTTTTAGTGCATTTTCTTCTCACGTCTCATGAGATATTGTGTAAAAATGAACAATGCACATGAAGAACTGCTGTACAGCAGCACAAAGATTGGCATGCAGACAGTCACGCTGATGCCTACAGGGAATGTAGAGTCTGAGTCTGCAAACTGCGGCACCCAGAGGAGACTGAGATGAACTCTGGGTGAACACGAAAACCATGACATCAAACCTACACCCTGCTCTTTATGAAACATCAGTGCCAAACACTGATTCGCTTGCTGCCCTCATACCCATTTCACCTCTCATGTCTCCCTCCAGACTCAGAGTGCAGTGTTGCCATCTGCAGGCGGAACGCCTGAACTCCCCTATTTCCATGGCAACTAGATGCGGGGACGGGGAGCCCCCCATCCATGTAGCCCCTGGCAACAGGCTCTCGACCAGGATTGGAGTGGTATCAGCAGCTGTCAATCACGGGAGGAGCTGTTGCCTTGCCATGGGCCAATGTGCTCAGAGAGATAGGAATAAATCCATTAGCACGCAATTGACGGGTACAGGGTCAGAGACAATCACAGAGGACCCAGAGGTGCATACACAGTTTATCCACAATGTGTAAATTAACTACAGTACGTCAGGGAGGATAGTTGATGATTACCATGGTTACGATCGATGGAGTTGCTCAGCATCAGGTGGGGTGAGCGATGTAATGGCAGCTCTCAAGTGTCTTGACCTCAAAGCCGTACTTAATATGGCATGTGTAATAGTTTCCTGTAAATTAGTGTAAGCCATGAACAGTGTTACAGGACTACACAAAGTCTGGTGCGCCATCATTATAACCAGATGGATTATGAGACAATGGGCACAGTTGTATAAAAAGGCTCATGTCATTGTTTTGCAAGTCAAAAGTAAGTCTCAAGTCAAGTCCCACGTCCAGATTGACAAGTCCCAAGTCCAGACTGACAAGTTTCAAGTCCAGACTGACAAGTTCCAAGTCAAGACTGACAAATCCCAAGTCAAGACTGACAATTTCTAAGTCAAGTCCCACGTCCAGACTGACAAGTTCCAAGTCCAGACTGACAAGTCCCAAGTCCAGACTGACAAATCCCAAGTCAAGACTGACAATTTCTAAGTCAAGTCCCACGTCAAGTTCCAAGTCAAGACTGACAAGTCCAAAATCAACTCCCAAGTCAAGTTCCAAGTCAAGTCCAACAAGTCCCAAGTCAACTCCCAAGTCAAGACTGGCAAGTCCCAAATCAAGTTCCAAATAAAGACTGACAAGTCCCAAATCAAGTTCCAAGTCAAGACTGGCAAATCCCAAGTCAAGTCCCAAATCCTAAACTTTGAGTTTCGAGTCCTAAATAAGTCATAATGCGCTCCTCACCAAATGTAATGCCATTTTAACATCAGAGTAACAGTATATTAAATTGACCAAACCCTGAATGCTTTTTAAAAATGTGTAAAACCTGTGGTATTCTACCTTCTCTGCACCAAACAGCAGACAGACACAGTTAGCAACTAGCTGGTGAACACAGTAGAGCATTTAGCAGCTAAAGAGCCAGACATTGTTCTGAGGAGTTGGTGGAGACCAAAGGAGAGCTAACAGGAGAGTGAAAATAGGACGTACATTCATCACATGGCCAGAAACACGACTCCAAATGAATGTCTGCCAGGCTGGTAATCCAGTCATGCATATCATACTTTTTATGTATGGGAATGTTGATGCAGTTTATGCACAAAGGGTTGCAGGGGTAAATTGATGGTTTTCACATAGTGACCCTTGTGTATTGTTATTTCTTTTTAATAAATTAGAGATGCTAGATAACAACTAGAGTGAGCTAAGCCAATATAAAGCTGGAAATATAGCCGGAGTGCCACAGTTATTTTCTTTTGTTGACTGTCAGTAAACAAGTCGAAAGAGATGCTGAGCTTAAGTAAACACATACCTCACCGGTTACAAACAATGCAATAAAAAGGTCAATATAAGATTTATTTTGGATCACTTAGCAGAAACTAGCTATTGTAGAAAGTCCACAGGCAAAATATTTTCCATCCCTGTCAATCATGTCAAGGCATTTACAGATCAGTCTGAGCAATAAATGTTTAAAACTCTACAAATCTATAAAAGCTGTCAACACATGGAGTTTCAAAAAATGATGCATAATTCCAGGCTAAAATATTAAACCCTTCTGCCTGTTCAGGATTCTCTCAGATCACTTTTTCATTCATCAAGTTTTTAAGATACAAAGCTGTTGAATTATGAGACTGATGACATTTAATTGGATCCGTTAAGATGCAAACCTGATAGACGCTAGAGTGACTCATTTTTCATCTGAAATGTTATTTTCTTATTTATTCAAAGACAGATACAGAGAGTACAGAGGGTCAGATAGAGGGGTAGATAGTTTGTAGAGTGCTTCTTTAAAAATGAATTGAAAGACCAGTAGAATAGAACAGAATATACAAGTGTGTGTGTGTGTGTGTGTGTGTGTCACACAGATAAAGAAAATGACTATGGCCTTGCATTCTTTTCTATTTATTTATAAAAACCATTATGCAACAATGTCATGTCCTTGTGTCTTTTCATATCAATTCATTTTGTACATGTAGGCAGTAAAAATAAAATGTTTTCTTTGCTCATTATGATAAAAGTGTATAGTCAAACAAACACAGTGCTCAGGTTGATCATAGAACGCAACCTAGCAAAGTATCAGGAGCGAAAAAAAAAAAAAACATGCATGAATTAGTAATGCAGGACTTCTTAAATTGATTAATTATTAGTTTATGTATCATTAGTTAAATTAGTAATTTGTGCTTTCAAGTTGTAGCAGTGGGATTTGAAATGACAGGTTGTTGTGGTTACTCCTGTTAGTTAGGGAGTGTCAGGGGCGGAGCTTCTGGGGCTCCAGCCCCGAATGTTTTCTCAAAAGCCCTGAATCTTTTAGGTTTTTAAAATACCTTCAACTTTGTGTCATTTCCCCTCAGTCTCTCTGAGTGGACTGGCAAATCAACGGAGCAAAAGTTCTATAGCTCTTGTAGTGTACTGGCTGCACGGACAAGTTTACGCGGTCACAGAATATTGGAGGCACACAGATGTCCACACAGAGTCATGTGTACACACCCTCTGATACTGTAATTTCCATCACACGTACCCTAGTGGACCGCCCGAGCACTCACGTAATTTTAGCTTTAGTCCGACATCTCCGTCATGTTAGCCGTTTTATTTTTTTGTTTTAAATAGTTTCTTGACTAATTCGTAGTGAATGACCACTCACTCCATTTTCAGTTGTCATGAAAGCTGCAATAGCGGTTGCTAGGAGTAATTAGCTTAAGTTTTCCATGTCGAACATACAGATATATATACAAGTTGTTTTTTTGTGTTAGTTGAAAACAACCTACAGCTGTATTGATCTCACCCACACTTGTGGGATTTTCTCTGCTGTCAGTTTCCTGCCTCGGGCACAGGAAGATAATCTCCCTATTCTTAATCCCGCCAACGAAGATTTAATTGGGTTATTTTCCAACCTGGGAAACAGCCATCAACTTCAGTTGAACCACTGAAAAACATCAGGGATGTGGGCAGCAATTCAGAAGTTGGGAACAGCACTATAATTACTCATTCGAGATCCCAATTATTAATTTCTGCACATGACACTTACAGGGCTCCGTAGCCTAAATAAAAAGGTATATAAAAAGTTTATCTTTAAACCGTAAGCAAACATTTCGTCACACATTGTGGTCTGACATGTAACATTTGAGACACGCCATTTTTTATATTAAAGTCCCAGCTCTCTCATGAGTCAATTCACAGTCATTTTTGAAGAAAGAGAAATATTCTGTGTGACTTGTTAGCTAGCATGTGAGTGAGTGATACTCTCACTCACGCAGTGAGCAGCTGATGGCTTCACACTATCCCAGCCAGGGCTTCTGATTCACTGCCGATGGCGATGGGCTGCCAGCAGCCGATGCAGACGTATCTGAGGACCCACAGGTAGATGCAGCCGGACAGCACGGTAGTCAGGCCCAGCAGCAGGAAGCTGATGAGGGACTGAGGACTCAGCAAGACAAGGGAGGTGTCATCACTGGATTTCTGGGCTCGAAGAAGAAGCAAGAGAGAAGAGGTAAACGTGTCAATAAAAACTGCCTCAAATGATGCTGGAAACTGCTGCTTTTACTTTCCAAAAAAGACTTGACTACAGCTGTGCTAGCAGCTTTGTGAGTCTGTACTTGATAAATGCTACCATCAGCATGCTAACATACTCACATCCTGATGTTTGTGGTGAAATATTTACCATGTTCTCCATCTTAGTTGAGGGTGTTAGCAGGCTAACATTTGCTAATTGCTAAGACCAATGGTAATAGGGAGCCAAAGAGATTATGTCTTTTTGTAGGCCAACCCAGAAGCTAGCGTCACCATGGGTTCCCTCGTCAAAAAGCCTATGGGATTTTTGAATTGGATTTTGGATCATTGTAGAAAATAAGCTCTGTGGAGAACACAAGTTTATGATACTTACACTTTTTGTCAAACAAGATGATCTCTCCATACAAACACGACAAGACATCCACAGAGCCAAGACAACAAACAACAAACCAATATGTAAATTGAGATTTGTTCTATGCAGCATGAATGCCAACTTGAAGATAAACAATGCAATGAGGGAGGGAGGAGGAGACTGGTCAAGTAGGCCTCCTCGCAGGTTATGGTGCGTTCTAGTTGAACTAGGATGTCGGAATTTCTGAGTTCCCAGTCGGAAATTTCAACTGGAACGCCCCCTGAAGTCGTAATTCTGACATTCGTCTTAGCATTTATCCAGCCATGATGGTATGTGTTCTGAAGTACTCTCACAGGCAGACTGAGGTGAAGATTGGTTTCTAAACACCGCTGCAAAGTGGAAGTATGTCTGGCTTGTTGATGAAGGGTCTTGCGTGGCGGACACGCAATCACACGCCAACACTTTAGTTTTTCCATTTCCTATTTCATAAAAATGAAACGGCTGACTTTAAATTCATAAATTCATCCACTTCTGGAAATGTAGGTTTTTGTTAGATGGATGGAAGGCCAACACAGAATAAAACATGAAATGCATTTTTACATTTATCCTCACAATGATGGACATGGGTCAAATGTGGTTTTGCTGCCTACAGTTCTGCTCTGGCATGAGTCGCGCGTGCACAGTGAATAAATACAAAATGATCCAGCGATCAAACACATGCGAGTAAAGCAACGCGAAGCGAAATTTTGCGTATTCGTCGTATGGCTGCACGTACTAAACCGTGACGCCCGTACCTTGAAGTCGCAGGACGAATAAATGTACCGTTACACCCCTAATAATAATAATTTTTTTAAAATTATAATAAAAAATTTGGAAAAAATAATTTAAAAAGAAAAACTAAATAAAAAATAAATAAATAAATAAAAGAAAAATATATATAACAATAAATAAAATAATTTAAAAAAATGTTAATATTAAAAAATAACAAAACTAAAAACCAATAAATAGATATCATTAAAACAATATATATATATAAAATAAAATAGTAATATTAAAATAATAGACATATTTTTTTAAATTATAAATAATAATTTTAAAATATTTAAAATAATAATTACATATAATTTAAAAAATTATAATAATTTATATATATAAAATAAAAAAAATAAAAAAATAAAAATAAAAAGCCTCAAAGGTTCTAAAATTAAACACAAAATAATAAATAATAGAATAATAATAAAAAATAAAATAAAAAAGAAGAAAATAATAATATTAATAATTTAAAAAATAATAATAATAAAAGTTAGGAAAAAAAGAATAATTGAAAAATATAATAAAATGTATGTGTTTTTATTTTGCACACACATAAAAATCAATAGATAGTTAAAAACAAGAAATCAGAATCAGAATAGATTTATTGCCAAATATTGTGATAGGAGAGGTCAAGAAGCCACAGGCTGATACATGGGACCTCCCCTCAACTAAAGGACAAGAACTAACAAAGTAATAATAGTAATAAAAATTTTTTTTTAAAGATTAAAAACAAAAAGACTAAGCTAAAAGTAATTTAGAAAAATACTACAAAAAAACCAAGACGCTCACAAAATGAGCAGTAAAATATGACAACATTTAACACAACAATCCAATAAATGCAAAAAAACAAACAAACATGAAAAACAACACATTACCGGTGGGATCAACTCTCACACTCACACACACACACCTCGTCAGTAAATTATTTATGGCCTATTTGTTTTCATCCAATAAAGAGCAATAAGTCGTTTGTCTTGCAAGACACACGTCCGTGTGTGTGTGTGTGTGTAAATTCCTTCTTACAGAAGAGATTCTGCCTATCACGTTTTACCTCTTTCCGAAACTCCGTTATTTTCCTGCATTCCTAAATACCATGACACATGGTTCCTTTACATGTATCACACTTAACTCAGCACATGTATGTGGTATACTGTCACACAGCAAGCTACACCCTGACATATATTTTAAGTTACAAAAACATCCCATGTTAGTGTAACGTTAACGTTGTATTTGTGAGTGAGCTAGCTAGCTGTAGCATTAACCTACACATTGACGGAGATGACAGCAACATCAAATCACAGCTACACATTTATATTTACGAGATATTCGACTCTGCATGTATCAGATATTGCACCAAAAGTAAAACGTTAGCTTATTTTAGCTAACGTGAAGAAGCTAGCGGAGCTAAAGCTAGCTTTCAAGCTAACGTTTCCCAGGCATCTGAAACAGATTAATATGATTTAACAACCGTAGAAACATGCGCATTCATTTATAAACGTATTTCAGACGGTGTGTTGGCCGTCAGTCATATTACTCACCTGTTAATATGTTCCAAATTAGCAGAAAAATAAATGACAGTTGTCTTTTCCTCCGAGCTAACGTTAGCAGCAGTGCTGTTGTGATGCTAGGCTTCTTCTGTTTGCTCACCGACAGCGCGCCGCGTGTCGCCCCCTGCTGGCCGGGCGCCGCCGTCACTCACTCACTAACACACATTAAACATTTATTCTGTGGAGGATAAAATCAACTTTGAGTATTCAAAAATATTCAAACTTCACTGTATTTTACAGTGGTGTAATTATACACAATATACATTTACTGCAATCCTGTTTATACCTCTGTGTACAAATATATGTATTATTACCCTCAGTTTATTCATCGCAATTACTGCCTAATTTATATGACTTTATTTTATTATATTTGATTCCTTATTTTAACATGCAAATTCTCATTTTGTTGTGTGAACATTTCTGCCTTACATATTTTATTAGCATAAAATAAAATAGCAAAAAATAATAAAAGTAAAGCATTCAAATACAGAGGACTAAAGCTGCTATTACAACGAATAAATAAATAAATAAATAAATAAATGACTCAATAAATAAATAAATGACTCAATAAAAAGAAATGCATAAATACATTAATGAATAAAAAAGACTCAATAAATAAATAAATGACTCAATAAATGACTCAATAATAAATAAATAAATAAATGACTCAATAAAAATAAATACATAAATTAATGAATGAATAAAAAAATGACTCAATAAATAAATAAATAAATAAATAAATGACTCAATAAAAATAAATACACAAATACATTAATGAATAAACAAATGACTCAATAAATAAATAAACAAATAAATGACTCAATAATAAATAAATAAATAAATAAAGGACTCAATAAAAATAAATACATAAATAAATTAATGAATAAACAAATGACTCAATCAATAAATAAACAAATAAATGACTAAATAAATGACTCAATAATAAATATATAAATAAATAAATAAATGACTCAATAAATAAATGAAATAATAAAGAAAGAAATATAAAAATAAAAGGCTAAATGATCAAATAAATGTGCAGGTTAATTTGAAAATAAATTACAAATACATTAAATGTATTTATTTATTGTAATGGCAGCTTTAGTCATACTCTTAAAAGTATCAGCATCAAAATATACTTAAAGTACTAAAAGTATCAGAGTCATATTTATATTATTGTATTATCATTACTCATGTGTTCATCAGTTTAACGTTGCAGCTGGAAAATATGGAGATAATTCTAAATACTTTATACACTGCTGCGTAGTTTAATCTATAATAATACACCATCATTTAATATTTTGTATTCATAATAATAAAATAAATATGCACATTAACTAAAGCTGTCAGATAAATGTAGTGGAGTAAAAACTATAATATTTGCCTCCAAAAATGTGGTTTTGCCAAAAACACAGCAAACATTAGCTTTACACGGATTAAATCACAACATAAAACACACGAAAACACTTGTTTTGTGAATAATAATTCAGCTTTAGAAATTCCCCGTTAGTTTAGAGACTTTATTTCAAAGTGTGTGAGCACAGAAATACACGTTACAATAACAGACATGTTATTTTTATTGTTTATAGATCCTCTTTGAGGAAAACTGCATTTCTTTTCTGTCACTCCGGGAACGCTGCTGCATTAAAACTCTTGTTTTCTCTTTTTGAAAATGTCGTAAAAGACCAAACAGACAATAAAAAAAAACTGTAGTGGCGAATATACTTTCCATATAAAAACCTGTTTTTTTTTTTCTCCATAATATTTAATGTACACGATCATTATCTTTCCATTCCCTCCCATCATCAGTAAATAAAACCAGGGGGTAGTATCATAAAAGTAAAATAATTACAATCTAGATTACAAAACAAAAAAAAGAGAGAAAAATCAAATAAAAATCAGGGCTACCAGCAGAGAGACACAGAGGTCGTAGTGGTTACAAGTCACCCGGAAACTTTCGCTGTCCACGGAGAATTTATTTTAACGAGGAGACTTTTTACATTTCAAACCAAAGTAAAAAACTATTCTGTCATAAATATGGCTGCAAAATCGACATTTATAGACAGAAAATAAGTTCCTCTTTGTTATCCGAGGACAGAGAAAAGACACACAGACCGGAGAAGAAAAATAAAATAAAACAAAGAGCTAAGAGCTTTATAGACTTTTGCTCCAACATACTTTGGTGGGAAATAAAAGAAAGCACTATGTACAGCAATAATTAACAATCTGTGTGTGTGTGTGTGTGTGTTTGGTTTCCTGTTGCAAATGAAGCGACGGGCGATTTAAAAAAAGAAAAAACAAAGTGGAGAAATGTGTTTCTACGGAGTTAACGTCAGTGCAATATATAAATGAGTGGGTGGCGTTCAAGTCATTCGTTACTGCGGAGGTTCTGCGTTTTCCTTTTTATTGCAGTTTCATATTTTAAATGTTAAAGTCGACTGTCGGACGGCGTATTAAAGCCACTGTAGGGAAAAATAAAATAAAAGCACGCAGCCGGGGAGGAAATATTCAGAGGAAAGAAAAAACTGAATTGGTGACAATAAAAGTCGTAGATTTTCTGGTTTATTAAAGTATTATATTTATTGTTTTTTAACATTATTGAAGTGTTAATGTCTCGTGGGACAAGCAGAGTAAGAATTTGAAATTTTCCGTCGCAAAATAACACAAAATGTCACAAAATTATGAGAAAAAAACGTGAATATTCTTTGACATTATTTAGTCAAAAATGTACAAGAAAATGTGTTTTTGTCAACGAACTGTCAAATGTACCACTCTGATCTCAGAATTTAAATGGTTTTTCTCTGAATAATAATAAAAATTATTGTTATTTTTATCTACAACGTGCTGTAATACGCCGTCACTGTCAGAGTATTGTAGCACCACAGAGTCATATTGTGAAATATACACAGAAACATGAAACATGTTCAAAGGTAAAAGACGACGCTGGTCATTTTGCATGTTTTTGCACAATAACTGCAAGTTATGAATATATTGCATTGTTGCTGAGCATTTTCAAAAGTGTACTTTTATTTTTTTTGGACTAAATATTCTGAACTTCATCAGCAGATGATCATAAAAGATTATTATCACGATTTCCAGGAAGTATAAACTTTCGATTCCTAACTTCGGTTTAAAATAATTTCTGTAAACTCTGAACATGAACTTGTAGAGATTTGTTTTAACATCAGAAGAATTCAGTAAAATGTTGTCGGTTAGAAGCAGCGACTGTTCTGAGAAACACTACAGCATCTAAGATTAATTTTATCATTTGCTATGTTGTTAGAAAATCAAATCCAGCAGATAAATAATGAGAAATAATGAGAAAATATGGAAATGATTCTTTCCTTCCTCAATTTTTAGCACCTTGAATGCTTTCGGATACGTTTTCTTACACAAACAAAAATAATGCAGCTTTCCAAAAAACATCGTAACTGGAGTTAAAGTCAGACTTCCAGCTGGAGTTAAATCTTAAAGTTAGACTTCCTGCTGGAGTTAAATCTTAAAGTTAGACTTCCTGCTGGAGTTAAATCTTAAAGTTAGACTTCCTGCTGGAGTTAAAGGAGTGAACGACAACATGCAGAACGGTGTGCAGCTTTTAACACGGTCTGGAACCGGCAGGTCACGCGGTCGCAGCCGGCAGCAAATACAGAAGAAAAGTTTCACGGCAGTTTCTCTACAAATGTGTTTGAGCCGGTCAGGAGATTCTACTTCAGTTCCATCAGCTCACAGAACTTCAGACTTTATTCCTAAAAAAACTCCTAAAAAAACGACGTCCCCGTACGAACACACCGCGTCCTGGAGTTCATTAAAAAACTCTCAGTCAGTTGATCGTGGTGAATTTATTTTATCGGGATAATCGTCACAAATTAACTGCAGTTTACGACGGTGTTTATCTGTGACGCAGGACTGATGTCTGGTTCTTAAAAGTCACAATGTTTCGAGGAAAAAATTGTGATGTTTCAAGAAAAAAGTCGTAATGTTTCGAGGAAAAAAATCCCAACAAATCAAAATGTAAGAAGTAAGTTTTAGTGCTTTAAAGTATTTTAGAGTTTGAAACATCTGGTTGATTATCGGAATAATATTGTGAATTATTTCGGCAGGATCATCGTGACGTGAAACTTTCTGCCTTTTCTCAAATGACGTAATGAGAGAGAAAAGTTTTACCGACTCAAAAACCTCGTTAACTTTGTGAACGGCGACAAAACGACGTCGTGTCGAGGAACAGGCGGTTTGTTACGTACGTTGTCACGTAACAAAACAGAAGAGAAAGTTCGTGTTTTTGCGACCCGTCCTCCTCCGCCTCAAAAACAAACTGACAAACGGAAACGGTGAAAGCAGTTTAGTCGCACGGGAACGGAGTCTTTAGGAGTCCGGGCTTCAGATTCAGCGTCGAGTCTGAGCGATGTCGGAGCGTGAGCTGACGGCTCTGACGCGCGGAGCGGGGGGGAACTCTCCGAGGTAGCCGAGAATGATTCTCGCCGAAAACCGTTAACGAGACACAAAATGAACACAAAATAAACATAAACAAATAGCACCATTGTCAGTGATAAATCTGGAGAAGAGCAGTCACACTGGAGCCCTCCTCTTTCCATTCCCTCCCTCCAACTCTGTTTTCTTTTTGTTTTTTTTATTAATAATAATAATAATAATAATAATAATAAGCCATTCACTCCTAAAAGGGATCAAAAACTCTAAAAACGGAGTCGATGTTCGACTCAGGAGAGGGGCTCATTTTCAGTCAGTCACGTGTTCTTTTATATCATCAACGCCTCTCTCTCTCTTTTTCTTTTTGAGAATATATCACCTCTGTCGCTGCTCCTCCTGCTCCTCCTGCTCCTCCTCCTCCTCCTCCTCCTGCTCCTCCTCCTCCTCCTCCTCCTCCTCCTCGGACTACAAGATCTTGCTGCAGACTTGGCAGCGGCTGACTTTGGAGCGCTCCTGGCCTCCCTTCAGGGTCTCCTGCGCGGGCGAGTAGACGAACTCCTGGCTGGGCTCCACGGTCGTGAGCCAGAAGCTGTACTTGTTGGCGAAGTAGTGGCAGGTGCCCTTGGCGCCGTTGCACTCGATGAACGGCGTCGCGCGGAAATCCTCCAGGCAGGAGCCGGGAGACACCAGGGACTGACCGCCGCCCTCGGCGCCGGCGGCTGTGTGCTGCACGGAGAGAGGGGAGGAGCTTATAACGGCCGCACTTCTGCACGGCGGCAGGTAAAGATTAACACTAATATTATTAGTATTACTCTAATGTTTACAAACATTTCAAGAACTCCAGATGTTCAAAAGTTTAAAAAAACGAGAGATGTAATAATTTCCGAAATGTATAAACATATTTGTTGTGAATTTAAACTTTCAAAAACAACATTTTCACTGCGGTTATAAAAAAAACTCACCTGCTCGCCGCACACAAAGGAAGGTACCTTTATTAACAGCACCACATTTATATTACCACAGTAATAATATTTAACACAGAAAGTGAAGATATATGAAGTAGTGTCAGTCAGTAGTACTGTGAGTATTTACCATGAGGAAGGAGTATCCTATCCACAGACTCCTCCAGCCGGGGGGGCAGGTGGGGATGGTCATGTCCTGACTGTGGACCGCCACCGGCAGAGACGGAGCCTCGCACACCGAGCACCTGACGGAGGAGAGACTCTTTAATAACAATAATAATATAATAACACACGCACACGTGTGAGTCGACACGGGAACATGTGAACATTATCCTGATCGTCAATGAAATATGATTTAAACTCTTAAAACGACACTAAAACACACTGGAATCACTTTACCTTTCTGATTTGTTGACACTTGGTCCGACTTTTTTCTCCAAACATTCCGACTTTTTTCTCCTTTTTTCTCCAAACATTCCGACTTTTATCTCCAGACATTCTGACTTTTTTCTCCAAACATTCCGACTTTTTTCTCCAAACATTCCACCTTTTTTCTCCAAACATTCCACCTTTTTTCTCCAAACATTCCGACTTTTTACTCCAAACATTCCACCTTTTTTCTCCAAACATTCCGACTTTTTTCTCCAAACATTCTGACTTTTTTCTCCAAACATTCTGACTTTTTTCTCCAAACATTCCGACTTTTTTCTCCAAACATTGCGACTTTTTAAAGAAGCAGATATTAGTACTGCACCACAGATAGGACCCTGTTGTAAAGTGCAGTCAGTTTGTGAGGATATTCACGATATTCTCCTGATAATGGAAACTCACCATGATCAACTTATTGTTGAGTTTTTTAATCTCCCGCAGACAGTAAAGTTGTGACAGTAAAGTAAACACAGTGTTTCCTCCTGCAGGGGTTCAACCAGGAGGACCTGGAGGGAGACAAGAAGGAGTCGAAGGAGAAGCAGCAGCAGGAGGTGCAGGAGGAGTCCGACTCCGATGAAGGAGTCGACCGCAGCGGCCAAGAGTAAGGAGGAATCTCTTTATTCACTCGTGTGTTCAAACAACAGCAACTGATTTCCTTCCATCACTGAAAGCTTGAAAGTTGCATTTAAAAAAAACATGTAGAAAAATCAGCCTCAAAAGAAAAATTCACCTGTTGTCACAGATTAAAATATTTGTTACTTTCTCAGATATTTGTTATATTTTCAGATATTTGTTATATTCTCAGATATTTGTTATATTTTCAGATATTTGTTATATTCTCAGATATTTGTTATATTCTCAGATATTTGTTGTATTTTCAGATATTTGTTATATTCTCAGATATTTGTTATATTCTCAGATATTTGTTGTATTCTCAGATATTTGTTATATTCTCAGATATTTGTTATATTTTCAGATATTTGTTTTGAAGAAGAATCTGTTCAGTGAATCAGCAGAACAAAATGTTTACATGAAGATGATGCATTTTTGTTTCAAAGTTGTAATTTCAGAACGTCTAATGTAAATTGTGATGCGTGTGCGATGCGTGTGCAGCACCAGCTTCATGTCTGACTTCGACATCATGCTCGCTCGGAGGAAAGCCATGAACAGCAGGAAGCGGCGGCACCGTGACGGAGGGACGTTCATCAGCGACGCCGACGACGTGGTCAGCGCCATGATCAGCAAGATGAACGAGGCCGCAGAGGTCCGCCCCGCCAAAATAAAAGCCTCAGCTTCCTGTTTGTCTGTCGCCTGTGACACTGACTGTTGTTACTTTAACAGGAGGATCGAACTCTGAACAGTCAGAAGAAACCAGCGCTGAAAAAACTCACGCTCCTGCCACACGTCGTCATGCACCTGAAGAAGTAAGAATGCTCGATTATTCATTCATTATTAATATCTGCGTTTTTGTTTTTTAAATCCGATTCTGACATTAGAAGTCATTACATCATTTACAGAGCTGGGTAACTTTATTTTTCTTTATTTTTTCTAACACTGCATTGTGGACAGTCATGGATTTTATCACTTAAAAAAACTCGCAATAAGTTGATCGGCATAATCATGAATATCATAAATATCTTCATCTGACTGCAGTTTATTACAGAGTACTACAGAGTACTATCTGTGATGTAGTACTAATATTTGGTTCTTACAAAAGTCGTAATGTTTTTTTTTTGAGAAAGAAGTGTTAATGTTTTCTGTAGTTTTCAGGTGTGCCAGATGGATAGAAGCTAAATATGTAAATTGAACGTGCGGCGGTGTTTGTCCCTCAGACAGGACTTGAAGGAGACGTTTATCGACAGCGGCGTGATGTCGGCCATTAAAGAGTGGATCAGTCCTCTGCCAGACAAATCTCTGCCGGCTCTCAGAATCCGAGAGGAGCTGCTCAGGATCCTACAGGAGGTGAGTCCTGCTGCTGCAGTCCAGCGTCAGGGATGCACCGATCCCACACTGATATCTGACATCGGGCCGATACTGACTCAAATATCTGGATCTGGTCACAATGGGGCCGATCTATTCAATGCACTTCTATGTTTGCGTCTGATGATACATAAAGTATATTGTATCGTATGACGTGTCAGAAAAATCAAAGATGGCTGCCGTGTGCAGATATTTGTTCTGAGACGTGTCAGAAACTAAATGTAAAATAACAGAAGTGTTGGTG
>JAOVVB010019398.1:0-16222 GCA_028570985.1 Heterobranchus longifilis | reverse complement strand
CCGGAGTACCCGGAGGAAACACACCAAGCATGGGGAGAACATGCAAACTCCACGCACACAGACCCCGAGACAGGAATCAAACCCATACCCTGGAGGTTGCGCCACCGTGCTAATCATTACACCACCGTGCCGCCAATATAAAAAACAGTTTGTTATTATCAGTCAGTAGTACCTTTTGTTTTTATTTATTATATTGTTTGCACTTGTCTACATATGTAGTCCTGTGTGTAGTCTACAATATTGTTACGTGTTGTACCGAGGTCCTGTAGAAATGGCATTTTATTCCAATGCACCCAGGTTAAATAGTGAACACTTGACCTGATAACATCTGGTGATTTCTATAGTCTCACTTCCAATGCATTAGCTATTTTCACCTGCAAATTCCTCACTTCATGGAGAGCTATGTGAGAAAAAAAAAAAAAGACAATACAAACAACTAAAACCTAGCCTAAGCAGTGGGGGAAATGGAGGTGGACAGAAAGAAATTTCTCTAATTCTCCAACTTCTCCAGTGTGCCCATGGTCTCACCTGCATCACCACTCACTCACTGTCTATACTGCTTTATCCTGTATACTAGGACTATACTATCTCAGGAGACTTAGGGCAAGACTCGGGGTACACCTAGGGCAGGGTGCCAATCCATCGCAAGGCATACACACATACACGCTCATTCACACGCTACAGGCAATTTGGGAACACCAATTAGCCTAAGCCACATGTCTTTGGACTGTGGGAGGAAATCAGAGTACCTGACATGCACATGAACATGTACACAGACCCCGAGGGGGGAATCAAACTCGGACCCTGGACGTGTTTGGACGCGCCGGTGCTAAGCCACCCTGCGTCATGTTATAAGTTATTAACGTGTCCTAGATTTTCATTTAATACAGGCTGGTTATAATTTATATGAACCAGGAGATTGGACCATGTCATCACATGAGACAAGTTAAAATACAAATACAGGTTTTTTTATGGATAATTATTTTTTAATGGGGTTAACACACACACACACACAGACAAAGAGCACCTGGATATTTTAGCATCTCATGCATGTTTCCTTTCGAGGTTTAACAAACAAGCATGGCAGAGGCAGGCTACAGGCACACCAAGGCCCCCTGTCTGTGGTGAAAATACGACATTTTACAACATTACTCCAGCCTGACAATCTTCTTTAAAACAAATACAAGACCGACAGGCGTCATATGAAGGAGAAAAAAAAAAGGAGAAGGTGAAAGGAAATACAATATATCTGTTCCTTAATTTAAGTACAAAAGCGTGATGGATAGAAACACCGGCGTGCACGCAAAAGAGTAGCGCGTTCACGAGTAGCGCGTTCACGGTTATTTTCATCTCAATGACAATTTGTCAAACTGGAGCAAAATCACAGCGCAATTAACGTCTTAATCATGTGTGTGTGTGTGTGTGTGTGTGTGTGCGGGGTTTCAAATGCGGGTTTGAGCAACGACCGAAACGCTCACCCAGTCGCAGAATACTGAAATGTATGAAGAATCTGGACACATAATACTCTTTGTGGTGTTATGTGGATGTCTGATGCATCTAGGAGCTATCAGTTTACTCTAGCGCATTGCTGATCATTACTCAGCATAATGGACCATGTTATTAAAGGATAATTCAAGAGAAAAATCGCGCATCGATATACAACTGCCAAATATATCATTTCCAAATAAGATGGACTAGCATCTTTAGTTCGCTCAAGATGTCCATAAGAGCTATCTTATCTCGCGCCGATTAATAAGCAGCACAAATCTGAAAGCCTATGGTAGGGTTTTTTTTTTTTCCTTTTTTTTTCCTCCATCCTTTAGTGTATACCTGTCCGCGGTTCCTGTAAAGCTCCCGGTTAACGTAAGCGGTGCCTTCTTTCCAAAGCGCTCGGATAATGATCCGAATCGGATAACTTTTCATGAAAAGTTCAATTAGCAGAACCGGGTGAAATATTGCATTAGGTCGCGGAAATAATGCGGATTCAAACCTCACCTTATAGACGTGCCTGTTTCCGCGCTGTTCTCGGCTGCGTCAAGATCAAAAGGAAATGTATCCATCTTCAAAAACAAGCGCTTGGAGATCCATAGAAAGCGCACGTCCACGAGGCTCAGTGTGCACGCACACGACCGCGCGCGACGTCTTCCTGGCAGTTCTCATGGGCGTGTAGGGCGCAGGCTCGCGCTCGCTGGCATCTCACAAGCCCGAATAACGGCGCGGCTTCACAGGCAAGATTGTTACAAAGGGGCAGGCAAAGCAAAAAGTTTGATCTGGAGAACCCCAGGAGCACTGATGGTAGTGTCCCTGCTGCTGTATTACCGCAGTAATGAACAGCCTGGCTACACTCTCAGGAATGGGTGTCCTTTGCGCCTGACCAAATCAGATACAGATTTCATTTAAAAAGCAAACTGTGCATTGAACTTTCAACACACTCGCTGTGATTTTTTAAAATGATTTTCTGGTTTGAATAATATTTTCTTTTTAATACTGTGAATGAAATTCCGCTAACCCTCGTGTTATCCTGTTATAAGCCCTGGAGTTTCAGAGGTCAAGTGTGTGTGTGTACTATATGTGTGTGTGTGTGTCAAAAAGTGTATTATAAAAATCACACCATATATCTTTGGGATCAGTTTGATTGACAGAATAATAAACACACACACACACACAGTGCAAACATATACTATATGGACAAAAGTATTTGGCCAAACCTGCAATGACATTGTATCGAAAAACATATACTTCTACAGCAAGTCCCCTACATACGAATGAGTTCCGTTCAAAAGAGTTTGTTCGTAAGTTCAATTTGTCCGTAAGTCCAACAAACATTGTCTAGGTACTAGAATACTAACAATGTTTGGAACTGAATAATTCATTTTAAAAGAAAGAGCAATGTCTGCTAACTTTTCAAATAATCTCTCGATTATTTTTTCACTTTTTGTCTCCATTGTTATTGCTTGGCACTTCTTAGCAGTACCAGCCTTATCACCAATGCTTTTACACTTGCTTCCGGACATCCTGGGCTTGTACTGCTCTTGCAGAAATTTCGTAACTCGAATCTTTGGAGACTTACTGTTTATGGAGTTGCTCCCCCTTTTGCAGGTATAAATGGATCCACTCTTCCTTGAAAGCTGTCCACAAGATTTGGGAGTGTTTCTGTTGGAATTTGTGCCCATTCCTTCTGTGAAGCATTTATGAGATCAGGACCTGATGTTGGATGAGAAAGCCTAGCTCACAATCTCTGTTCCAGGTCTGTTGAGGTCAGGGCTCTGGGCAGGCCAGTCAAGTTCTTTCATATCAGACTTATCAAACCATGTCTTTATAGACCTCATGTTGTCATGTTGGAATTCATGCTGAAGCATTAATATTGCCCTTCACTGGGGATTAGGGATCTGATTGAAACACCTGAATTCAATAATTAACAGGTTTGGCCAAATACTTTTGTCCATATAGTGTACTATGATATTGTAACTATCCATCTATCCATCTAGAAAACTCTGTAGTCCAATGAGGGACCATGGAAGCCAATGGGGATTACCATTTTATTTATTACAATTTTTTACGACAGTGGTAGGACCTCCAGTCAACATTCTCGCACGCATTCACATGCTATGGTCAAATCGGAAACGCAAATTAGCCTAATCTGCATGTCTTTAGAATGTGGGAGGAAACCAGAGCACCTAAAGGAAACCCACCAAGCACAAGGAGAACATACAAACTCCATGCACGCAGTCCTGGGTGGAAATCAAACACGGACTCTAGCGGTGCAATGCGATAGTGCTAAGCTAACCACTAAGCCACCATGCCCCCATTGAATCTATAAACAATAATACCTGAATCAAAATAATGATACTATTGTTCAAACTGCTATGTAGAACAGACAGCAAGTCTGAAGCCCATATTATTAAGCCATATTTAGCTGGTTTGCTCAACATGTCTTGTTCAAAGTGAAAAGAACAATACATTAATCAACAGTAACACTGGGACTTGGGTTTTAAAGCAGAGGCAACCTATCCCCTACATCCCCAATAGCTACCAGTTTAATATGTTCCCTTATGAGTCCTCTTGTGTTCTTGTCTTCAAATCACATGATAAGGGACATCATATGAAATTTTTTCAGGGACATTAGGGTAGGAACATTGTGAGCACTCTCTCATCTGAACAACGATCAGAGTGTAAAAAATGGGACAAATTGCATCATTTTGTCTTATTTTATAGCTGGGGTCTCTGAGACCCCAAGGAGTAAAAAGTCCCCCACCCTGCAAAACATCTGAAACAAGCCAGCAAGTTGCTATCAGATTTTTTTCTCCAATTCATGTGTAATTATAAAAAGGCAAAAAGCATGACGCAACAACATCATTAATCATATTTTCATAAGCCATAAATGGGGGGGGGGGATCATGTGTATTTTCACACTGAATTTCACCTGTTCCAGGAAAATACATTATATGTCCAAAAGTATGTGAACACCCATGTATTGAACATTCCTTTCCAAAACCCTAGGCATTTATATTTAGTTGTGCCCTGCTATAACAGCTTCCACTCTTTCGAGAAGGCTTTCCAATAGAATTGTGGCAACAGGTTTGGGAAAGAAATATACATTGGTTTTCCAGTGTGCTGTCCACATACTTTTGGCCACATAGTGTATTTAGGAGTGCCATTCATTTGCAAAAGGATTATGTGACTATGATTTATCCTGAGGTATTACACAAAAAAGGATTAGTATTAGTATGTATCAACAGAACAGAACATACCACTGGAATACCTCCAAAATTTAATCAACAATAAAAAAAACATTGCATTGCATTGCATTCTAGCCATTGCACTGAACTACATAAACCTGCAGTTCTTAAATAGCAGTCTGCATTCAAAACAACTGTCATACTGGATTTACACTGTCATATTTCATTTCTTATCACTTGACTGAAAGAATGTTTATTGCATCCATAATTCATTGACTGAGCCTAGCCCACATATTTTATTTGAATTGCCATATGCCAAGATGTCACCTAATTAAGCTGTGGTATAATTTCCAGAACATTGAGGACAATATACCACAGCAAATTTTTGCAAGCTGTCCAAACACTCTAGTTATGTATGTAATTGTAGATATATAAACAATGGATATAGGCCAGGGGCAGCGAGAATCCCCTGAATAACATATTTCACAATGTTATAAGAAACCTAATAAAATTGATTTAAAAGGTGCTGGTAAATGACTTACTTGTACTCACACTAATAGGAAGAGAGATGTTAATCCTAAATTGCCTGGAAAATGTATAGGCATCCCAGTATCAGACTTCCAGAAATCAACTTTTAAGTGTTTTAAAACTTTATGTTGCCCGTGAAGGGGAGACACTCGTAGAGGGAGACACTTGCCGCACCTGACAGAAACCAGATAGAGCACTTACAGTTTCAACTCAATTATATGTTCTAATCTCGCACTGAGGCTCCATATAATCATATACTCCCTATGATTATAAGATATAAAAGTTTATTCATGTTTCTGGCCATCAGAGGCAACAGGATCAACTGTATATACTATATGGAGAACAGCCAATTTGCTGTGGTATCAAAAAGTTTCGAGACTATTTTTGTAACATGCCAACAGATGGCAGCACAAGGCTGCACACACAGTTACAGGGAGAGCAGACCTACATGAGTCAGTGTGCCAAAAGACATCATCCTGGGTACCAAGAAAGCTATGCAACTGGTGCTATTCTGACCATGTTTGGACCAGGCGAAAAAACACTGGATGTTCCAGTTTGGAGCAACTGGATGCATTGTAGTCCTGTCACTGACCTCTTCTCACGCGTGAGTTATCCCCAGAAACAACATTAAAAGAAAAATAGGAACAAACAGAACTTTGCCCTCTTCCCAAAGATGAAGCTCAAGCTCCAAGGTCACTGTTTTTGACACCATTGCGGAGATCCAGCATGAATCGCAGGAGCTGCTTGACACGGTTCAAAAAGAAGACTTCCAGGATAAATTCCAGAGGTGGCAGGAGCGCTGGGAGTACTACAGTATATTCCTGTGCAAGAGGACTATTTTGATGAATGATAAATGATTTTAGATAAATGAAGTACTTTCTTGTAAACAGAGTCAATCTGAAAACTTTTAGACACTACCTTGTATAAGGAAAGAGTAGAACTTTGAATGTCCTTGTAAGGCAACCCTCGAAAGCATTGTCATTTTTAGGATGGCTGTAAAAGCCAGTTTAGATCCTGCCACATGTCGGGTGATGAGACTGTGCTTTTCTTACTATAGTCTCTTCCCAATAGAATTTGTAGACGATAATATTCTTAGTCCATGGCCTAGTGAACCAGTTTCAGGATTCATTTATTGTTAAAAACATCAGACCACTTAGACACCAACCAGAAACATTAAATCATTCTCTTTAGACATGTAGTAGAAAAGAACTCTGGTCTTTGTACTGTTAGAAGAGATGGGTTGAAAGACATGATTCTGGCATGAATTCATTTTTAAAATTATTGATTTCATCTAGAAAAGGCCTCGGATACCTTTCTGTCATTTTACTCTGCTTAGTATTCATCATCTGACATGGCTATTAGTGACTAGCAAGCTGTTTAGGCTGTGGTGCTTAGGTCAGATTTAGGTAAAGTCCTTCCCAGTCCACAAGGGGCCATAAGGCCATGTTGATCTCTGTTCCCATAGGCCTCAGCCAGACACTGGCTTATGTGACAAGGCTGCAGATACGGGGCTGGTGTATCATGCAACATGCCTGTTTACCTCCTCGAAGCCCAACCAGCAAGTGGTTTTCCTGTAGCAACACAGCTGTTTAATAAGAACTCCCAGAATTGGGATGATGTCACATTGTGCTACTGGAAATGCTCTTACGTATACTGTTAAACATAGCTGTGATTTCTACTGTTGAATTTTTTATGATGCAATATCACCAATCATTTAAGTGTTCTTCATTTATGATAAAGAAGCCGATCATCCTTAGGTCACCAGCCTGTCAGAAAATGTCTAGACAAAAATAAAAATAGGCAAAAGGAAAAAGATACATTGAGTGACACAAGAAAACTGACTCCTATCCGAGTGTTGCTGCATTAGCAATGCAGCTAACGTAGTCAGCTAGCTGAACAGAGCATCAGCTACACTAGAGGCACATGCCTCAGGCCTGCTAGTCAGCTAGACAGTGTGGCATGTAGAAAGATTGGAGCAGAATGTAGAGTGAGAACCTGACAGCACAAATTCAGATATTAAAGTACTTAACAGATACAGATAGAAATACCAGAAAAGGTATTAAATTACACCAATATGTTTTTGCAACTCAAATAGCTCCGATCTGAAATTCAAAGCAGGTTGGAGAAGGTTTCGTTCCTTATTCTATTAAAAAAAAAATAGAGGTCTAAGAAAAAGCTTCATCGCTATAACTAATCATAACTAATTCTTATTTTTTAAGTTATTATTTAAGATTCTCACACAGGAGTCATACAACAAATAACCCTACAGGTCCACACAATTACACTAGGACACATAACAACCAGTCTGAAAGGGGCAGTTTTGTAAATTAGAAGGAAATGAACAAATTTTGTGTAATCATTTCGCAAATCAATGTGTTTATAACAAACATTTCTTTTTGGAAATCAAAACTTTGTTTATATACAGATCAGCCATAAAATTAGAATGCAAAACAGTATTGTGTGTACCACGTAATTCTTTCGTAAATCAATGGCATTCTGAAATACACTTTATGGTCAAAAGTATGTATCACCAATGTATAGTTTGTCTTAAATTTTTTCTATGCAGTCAAATTAAACTTTTCTTTCACTGAAACGTTTACCTGTTAAAGCATGACGATGCCCTTGTGCACTAAGTGAAATAAATTTAGACATCAGTGCCCTAACTTTTGGCCATTCCTGGCTGAATGGGCACAAATCCCCACAGCTACATTCCAAATAGTAGTGAAAAGCGTTCTCCAAAGAGTGGAGGCTGTTATAGTAACAAAAAGGGTGCAACTAAACATTAATGCCCGCATACTTTTGGACATATAATTTATTTCTCTAGAAAAGGTGAGGCTCAGCATGAAAATATAGGTACACATAATATATCAGATTTATGTTATACACCGATCAGTCATAACATTATAATGCAAAATAGTATTGTGTTGGTCCCCCTTGTGCCTCTGGGCAACTCTGGACCCTTGGGGTTTGAACGGATGACCTCTGGGGTATGCTGTGTTGCCTGGCACCGGGATATTGGCAGCAGTTCCTTTGGATGTTGTGGGTTGTGTGGTGGGGCCTCCATGGATTGTACATCCCATGAGTATCCTATTGATTCTGAACTGGTTCTGAACAGGCTACCCTTTGCTCTCCAAAGGCATAAATGAGCCTTGGATGGACATGATCCTGTCACCAGTTAACTGGTACATACTTGCTAATCATTGTTAATGCTGTAATGTATTGTGGTGTTAATGATATGGTTGATCAGTGTAGATGAGTTTGGAGTGAAATATTCTATGCATTTCTATCATTTCTATAGATATGTGTTAAGTTACTGCACCCTGGCAGCTGGAAGGAGCTGGCACTCAAAGTCATTTTTTTCTTCAAGGGTTTAATGCTGAAATGCTTATTCAATTGGTGTGAAGAGATGAGCTGATCCTCCTTGACAAGCTGTTTAACATGTCCACGTGCCTCAACACTCTGCTCAAAGGTTGATGACTCTGTGTGAGTGATCTCCACTCCTCGTTCCAGCACAGTGATTCACAGCCACTTTGTTTCTCATCGCAACCCTACGCTGCCTGTACAGATCACACATCGAAAACTTTTGTGTTACAGCATTAATCAGCTCTGGTGTTGCTGGTGACTTCATTGATTGAGAAGCTCTAGCTAACACTCCCATGTCACCTTAAAGTCTAAGCCCTAATTCTTTGCTGAGTTTTTAGCAAAGACTCACACCACAATGACTCTATGATTGTGCCACTGAGCTGTTTGCAGGAGCCACACCAACCCATATAACAGAAATGGGTTCTTCTTTGTGGGAAAAGAGGTGGTGTAGATACCAATGGTCCAATCTGCCTTGGAACAACTCAGAGAAGCAAAAATATTTGTTGTTGGTGTTGAATGAATACACATTTCATCACTAAAGTGGTTCTAATTCAGCTATTTCTGTAAGATTTTCTTCTTGGTTCCACCTGACTGCTGCAGCAATGGACTGCAAAAGAGCTTACAATGCATGTACGTGACCTCATTGTTGAATAGTACTGCTTTGAAGAAGGGTACAAACAACTTTTTTTCTGTTACATTTGAGTTGTGTTACCTAGTAATGTTTGGAAAAATATTGCTCATTTTGTTTTTTACTGATTTAATAATGTAAAAGTCATAAACATGTGACTATTAAATGTAAACTATTAAAATTCACTAAAAATGTTATACTATTGCACATTTATTGTAGGGGCAATCAGTTTAGTTTCTAATCAGATCTGAACTACAAATTCAGTGTATGCTTACACTCCTGCCTGTACAGGAGACCATCTATCCATCCATTCATCCATCCATCTAGGAACCTCTGTAGTCCAACTAGGGGCCGTTGAGGCCAATGGTAACCATTGTATTTATTTCCATTGTGTGGTAGAACCTCTGGGCAACATTCACACTAACATTGTACTGGAGACAGTGGATGGATATACAGTGTATATATAATACATACTCTATACACACACAGTATATGATCAAAATTGTTATACATTTTTCATTGCAAGCTTTTAATATTTTAGGAGAATTCCTTTTGCATTGTTTTTTTTTCACACATATATTTGATTCCAAATATACAGTGTGGCAATGTGTTGCACTAATCTGGTTTTATCTAGACCAAACACAATTTAAAATTGTTCCATATGTGACCCTTCATATAACGTTGGGTATTAAATCACACAGGTTAGTTTTGGCTACTCATATCTACTGTAATAATGCTGTAGGTGAAATGTATAAAATTTTCAATTTTGGCAAAAATTGATTGATAACTACCTTATCTTCATGGTCCTTCAGCAGAATTGAGAAATTTTAATCCTACATGTTGTTTTAAAGAACTTTAATAATGTCCAAGCTGGCTGGAGCATTTTTTCACTATTAAAATCACACTGCTTAACTTATAAGTTATTTATAAGGGCAGCAGGAAATCCTAGTGTCAAAATAAGGTTGAAGGTTCCCTCTTTCTTATTACATCACAAAATCTCAATTTAAATATTCTAAATATAGGATTTTGCTGGACTAAAAATAGGATCTTTGCTGGCCTTCCTCATAAACAAATTCACACTGGCCATATCGCAGCAACCGGACATGATGCAGTAATAAAGTTGGTATTAAAATAGAGGTCATTGACCTAGGAATATGAAAAGATGCATAGCTCAAATTACTCAAAATGTGACTTCAAATTGATGTGATGGGTCATATATAGGAAAAAGTATTGCCTAACCTGAACCCTCTTGCTTGTTTTAACCTACTGAGCAATGTCTTGGGTTTAACACATAATAACTCACATATTTAATTATTCTTTTGCTTGATCATCAGTGATCCTGGATATTCATCCTTTCGGGCTGATGAGTCTGGGCGCTTGGTATAAAGTGGTCATGAAGAGAAGTCTCCAGTTCTTCACGCCTCTCATTGTAGCTAGTGTTTATTGGAGAACATGGCCATGACCATAAACAACCAGCCCCATCAATAAACACAGCCTACTGAATTGCAGTAATATTGCTAATAATACACTTAACTGAACTACACTAATGTGTTAAATTTATAATTGCCTTCATTTGCTCTCAGTAGTTTCCATTTACTCAGTGCCACCTGCACTGCTCGCTATTCAGCCACTTATAAAATGTGTTAATGTAATCACTCTGCATTTTTAATCAACAGAATTGAAACCTAGGTTTACATAACCCCATATAAAAGGAAAATGTGCAGTCTTTAATGTAACAGTAAAAGTAAAAAAAAAAAAAAGAGAGAAAAAAGAAAAAAAAAACCCTCTATAACAGCCATTCTTAAACTTAACAAAGCTCAGGCCCAACTGGATATCTTTTGCCATCCACCCAAACCTTTAATCACAGCTCTGATCACCACAAAGTAAATGAAGAATATCACATTATTTAAATCCTGTGGCTTTGTTTTATTAGTTCTGGTTACTGTTTAAATGTAAATACTCAACCAGGAATATTTTATGGGTATTGTTAACCTAATTACAAAACTGTAATTTAAAAAGCTTTTTATTTATTTGTTATAAATGACATATCTCTGCCCACCTGCAGTACCCTTATGACCTACACTTTAGGAAACATTGCTTTGTGATAACTCTATATTAACGCTTATTTGAGATGGGGAAACAAGTAAGAAAGATATTCAAAAAGCATTGGAGGAACTGTTTTATGAGAAACTGGTGGCTCAAATGGCAAAGGATCTGGGTTACTGATTGGAAGTTCTGAGGTTTAAGCCCGAGCACTGCCAAGCTGCTGCTGTTGAGCCCTTGAGCAAGAGTCTTTACCGCATCTGCTCAAGGGTTGCTGACGCATCGCTCTGACACCAGCTTCCTAAGTGGGATATGTGAAAAAATAAATAAGTATAAATTCACTGTGCTGTAGGGTACCTGCGATAGATAATTGAATTTTAATCCACTTTTGTAAGAATTGTACTGACAAGGACTTTTTCGGTGTCGTGTTCCAAGCCCAGCCAAATGTTTGATATGCTGCATAGACATCGTCTTCTGTGATGTGTACCTCAGAATCCGCTACAAACCACAGGCATCTTTTATGGACTCTTAAAAAGACTTAACAAAAGAAGTGATGTATTGATGCGTGAGATTAGAATGTATCAGTCATACACTGATCAGTGGCATTTTTTTGAAATTGTATTCCGAGGTATATAGCGAAAGTAATTAAGTGTGTTACTGTGAATTGTGTACCTACACTAATATGCAAAAGTCTTACAAAAAAAAAAAATTAGTCTTACAAAGATGAATAGTGTTCCAGGCTTCCTGAAGGACTTTTTTGCCTGTTATTTTTGGCAAGTTTTTTGGCTCTAATTTTCAAGCCCAGTCCCTGTACTTGCCACACAGTGAGCTATGAATTAACATAACTTAACATGAACCAATGAAACACCAACACAGATGATGACTAATGATCAGGCCGGTGATTAGTAGCCTGGTGATGCTAGATGCTAAGTGGTTGGAACAGACGAGAGGGGAAATGAGGTTTCTGTTGAGGTTGTTACATACAGTAAACAACCAATTTTTGTAATAGTAGCCTGTTACAGTAAAATTTTTGTTTCAATTTCTTTCATTTAATCTACATTATAGAATAGAATAGAATAGAATAGAATAGATATGAATTGAGATTTTTTATTTCATAGTACTGTATGTTGCTGGTGAAGGCAAGCAAATACGAATGTTGAATCTAAAAAGCCTAACTAATATTACAAAGCTACAATCGGATAAGAAATAAGAAATTGATTAAATAATGTATTTATACATCATACGGGAGATTTGGAATGAAAATACAACATAAGGGAGATTTAGGATGAAAATTATGTATTGATTTAGGTAATCGAAATTAAATTAGACAGAGAGACCAAAGAGGGAATGAAACTGGGCCCAAACATATTGGGACTATTTAGAGTTTTTGAGTTACCATCTGTGATAAAGTACCAACTGTGTTTCACACTTAAACCAGTGTAAATTTAACATACTAATATTATGTCAATTTAACTGAAATAATGTACTTTTGTTATTGTCTTAGCACAAACAAACCAATTTTACCATTATATTAACTTACTTAGGAATTCTGCCCTTAATTTAATTCGCCCTTAATTTAATTTAAATATTTTGACACCTGAATAATTTTTTCACTACTTTTTCTTTTATATAAATGAGCCGCCTGTTCAGTTTAATTCCTGGTGTTATCTGTTATTGCTTAAGGGTTTTATTTATGAAATGCTCCTTGCAATATCTGGCCCCCATCTATATCTGTATGTAAATAACGCAGGCACTACAGAATGTAACCAACAGATATTAATCTCACATTAATTTAGTTAAATGTGGGCAAATGTTGAAACCCTCTTTCTGCAGCTTCACTAAAGTGTTTTGCAGGAAACAGCAGTGATAAGAAAAAGTATTAAGAGACAGAGAGAGAGAGAGAGAGAGAGAGAGAGAGAGAGAGAAAAGGAGAGAAGAATTCTCCATTCATTGTGTCCCTCCTTTTTGTCAAGGTAAATAGGGAATGTTTTGAGCTAGATAACTATAGTTATAGTGAATTGACTATATTTTTGAAGAATGCCACCAAAATATTTTAGTCAAACAATGGGGTAAGGACAGAAAAAGCAAGAAGAAAGAAAAAAAAATTGTTTTCTTGAGGTATTGAAATGGACAGACTTTTTATTTTAAAACAAATGATACCTACAGTATAAACCAACAATGAGGTGTTAAACCTATTACTTAACAAATATTGTCATATTTTTTCACTCTTCTTTAATATTCAGAAATTTCATTAAACAATATACATTTTTTAATTGAATAGAATCTGAACCTTTAAATCATTCTTTTTATTTAATTGTAAATTGCAAGAAAAATCAATATTGCACACTCACTCACTCACTCATCTTCTATACCGCTTTATCCTGTATTCAGGGTCGCGGGGGCCTGGAACCTATCCCAGGAGGCTTAGGGCACAAGATGGGGTACCTGGACAGGGTGCCAATCCATCGCAGGGCACAGACACACACACCGGAAACCAGAGTACCCAGAGAAAACCCACCAAGCAAGGGGAGAACATGCAAACTCCATGCACACAGAGACAGGAATTTGAGGCTGGCTGGGAGTCGAACCTGGACCCTGGAGGTGCAAGGCAACAGTGCTAACCACAACACCACCGTGCCGCCTCAATATTGCACACGTCTACTGTTATACTGATTCTGGATCCGATATACTAAACTGGATCTGATGCACTATAGAGGAGAAATATGTAAGAGAAATTCATATGCAGGTTTCTTAGAACCTAAATAGACCAGGATAATCTTTAGTCAGTGTGGACAGTTTATTGTAAGTAAGGTCCTAATGCAATGGCTTCTTTTGTGTTTTAATATATGAATATTTATCCCTGAGCTTTAATTGTAACATACAAGATAGGTGATTTTTTACATACACATCTTTAATCTTTTTGGCTGTGTTAGGTTGCTGCGCTGTATGTGTAAGTATTGTATCCAGGGTTTTTTTTTATTTCACTCCTTTAAATGCTATGCCTGTTCTGACTGGCAGGAATAACATCTGGTTCAGTCCATAATGATATAGTCAAGATGTCAATGTCGGTCTGAGAGCTATACCCTTCAAAGTGAAAATATGTAGTTGAGAGCCTATGAGTAATAAACCATTCAGTTAATAGAAGAATACAGTATCCTTCTTTAGCACCACATATCCCGTTGGATATTACAATTTTTCTAACCTTTGTGCAGTGCATTTATCAGCAAAGGACATGGCTTGGCTAAAATGATTATTTCAACAGCATATAGTTTGGACATTTGTACTTGAAACACGTGCAAGGTAAGCGAATATTCGGAATGCAAGACCTTGTTCCAAAAGTCACAACTATTTTATGTGAATTAAAAGTAAGATTAAAAGATTATGTAGAATAACAGAACACAGTCATAGCAATAAAAACTCCCTTTATTTCTCTATATAATCTCCTGCTATACTACTGCACTTATCCCAGTGTTTCACTAGTGGTTGGAGATTTCTCAGTACACCAGAGTCATGCTTAACGTATGAAACACTGGCCCACCAGGAACTCCATTAATGGCCCAAACATGTGGAAATGGCTTGAAGTGAAGTCAGGACTGATCTGGGGTCATATTGCAATACATCACACACAGACACACACACACACACACACATGGGTTATGGTTTTGCAATTATAAACTACAAATCTCAGTATTACAATTTGTAATTGTTCATTAATTTATACCAAAGCTGATTTCCTAAACAATTACACAACAAGTACTTAACTGGTCCGTTTCATCCCAGTAGACCTCACATACTCTATTGTGTTTTGGTCATTTATAATATTCACTCAAACATGGGTTCACACTTTGGTTGCCTCCACTAACCTCAGCTGTATTAGTACTCTGGATGTGCCATACTGCTTACTGTATTAATAGTCCAGATTCTGCAGTAATCTAATACCTTGAGTGCTGCACTTTCCTTGCTCTGCTCATGGACCTGCGAGTGTCGAGAGTCGAGTTCATATTCAATCTTTTTTTTTTTTTTGCTTGTTGCTAAAATGGCCCAAATCCATTAGAGTGTGTCTGGGGCACTTAAAATCCCTTTTCCTGTGCATTATGCAAAGTTCCTCATTCATAAATACAAAGCCAGAACACTCTAAGTTTTTACTGTAAGACTGTATTTTGTCAATGTTTATGAAGTCCAGATACAAATGATCATTTTCAATACTAAACTATTTTGTATGGAACATTTTAATTCATATTTGCTAATTTTATACTATTTATACGCATAATATTTTGGATATTGTTCTTTGATTAAATACAATTTGGATTATAATATTTATAAGGTGTAGTTTTTTCACCTACTATAATTTATAGGTTCTAGTCAAGTAAACTTGTAGCCCAGCATTTATCAGAATGGTGCACTAAAAGCATTTTTTTATTTTTTAACTTATGGCTTATTTTTTTTTATATATGTGTTAAGTTTGGGAGTTCACCAACTGTGAAAATGGTATAAAATTATCCCTGCAGAATAAATCGAACCCTAAACTTGCAAATCAGTCACTCTACAATTCTGTGTTCTGCTGCTGGGATGAAATGCTATGTAATTTCCACAGCCTCGCTGATGATCAATCCTGTGAGTCAGTGAGAGATGCAGTTATTTACTCTGTGGAATTACAGGTATTGGGATAGCAAACAGGCACCACTCTCTAAATTCACCATGGAAATTTGTAAGAAAAATGAATGCTTAGCATGCTGCTCTGTGCTGCGTCTGTCCATGATATAGATCATAGATAAATATAGATCTGTTTGTATATATATCATAAACCTTTTCTAATTTTTGTGCCCTGGTAGGTTTGACCGTAGTGACTAAAATCCAACATGTTGTGACTGAATGACAAAAGAATTATCTTTAAGCAAGAACAATTTTTATTATTATTATTCTTGTTATTATTATTATTATTATTATTATTATTATTATTATTATTATTATTATTCCACAT
>JAOVVB010019384.1:0-16223 GCA_028570985.1 Heterobranchus longifilis | reverse complement strand
AAACAGAAGCGGCGTGCTTTGCTGAGCCGCTGACGTAATGCGTAACAAGGGATGTGACGTCGTCACGTCGCGGTCCTGGGAACCGATAACCGGAACCGAAATGCACGTCTCTTAACGATTCCACGGTTCTTGGAAATTCGGAATTGGTTCCAACTCGGAACCGGTTCTCGATACCCATCCCTAATTTTGATAGAGTTTTCCTGTTGTTAAACTCTGCTCCCTATTACTTCAATTCATCAAGGATTTTTGGATTCTCTGTTCACTATTGAGGCATGCGAGGAAAACAAAGTTTTCTTCCAGAATTCAAGGCAACAAGGGGTGAGTAGTTGATATACAAATGGTCATTTTGAGGGCGAAGTATTCCTTTAATCATAGGGCATGGCATTAACACAGGCAGACTTGGGTGTTGGATCACCCATACAAAAACATGTTTTGTAACAATGTTCCCATGATGCATTTCAAACAAAAACTAACCAAATATGTACTTTCATGTGCATAACTAAATGGTTGTTGTCTGCTTTCACAGAACCTGCGCGAAGCTCAGGTGTTCAGCCTTGTAGCGGAGCGGAGGAGGAAGTTCCAGGAGATAATCAACCGCAGCAACACTGAAGCCACCCAGGTTGTCAGGCCCAAGAGCTCCTCAACACGCTGGGTCCCGCCGGGCACGCCTCCTCAGCTGGTGACAGAGATCCTGGAGATCCGCGAGAGCATGCTGTCCCTCCTCATCAAGCTCCACCAGAAGTTGTCGTCCAAGCAGAACTCTCTGTCGGCGTCCTGGCTGGACGATATGGACACGAGCCGTCACACTCATGGAGATGGCATTACAGCCATTGAGCGCATCCTCACCAAGGCAGCCACGCGCAGCTGCCAAATCAAGCGTAGCATCCAGGACATTTGTGGAAAGGTGTGTCCTCCGGTGCCACCAAAGAAGAACAGTCCCACGGACAAGAAAACCATGGATAAAGAAGAGAGGTAAGATAATCGTGTACAGTTTGTCTTTGTTAAATAACACATACACCGCTCTGGATTTACATTTGCACGGCTCCATGCTGCATATTAATATTGGTCATTATCGCTTTGCAGTGGTTGCACCGGTATCAGCCAAGAATTTCACAATCGGTGCATCCATATTTGTATTATAATCAGTACATATTCTATAATTTTGTTGACAACAGTATGTTGTATGATTGTGTTGTATTACAGTGTTACAGTGCAATTGCAACAACAGCTCAAAGCCATGTGTGTAAGGAAAATCAGTGTGTACAGTATCCAGTCACACTTGTTTTTTGTCTTTATGTGCTGAATGCTAAATGTATATAGTGTAAATCAAAGGAAGTGATAATTATTCATTATCCTCTCAGCCTGTCATATTATATCTTTTAAACAGCAGGGCACAGTGAGTGTAGGCTTGCTTCTCTGAATAAGACATGTCAGTAATATTGTCTGGGAAGTGCAGAGTGGCAGGAAGCAAATATTCTAATATATTAATATGTCGTCAAAGCAGCAACAGATGATGCTTCTTTTTAAGCTAAATTTACAGATAGTTTTAATCTATTTGGGAAGATATCTGAAGTCTTTTTACCAGCTTTTTATTAATTTTGAAAGAAAAAAAAATCTACGTGTTGCCGTAACACTGAATAGGGTCCGTTGGCTGTTTTGAAAAATCACGTCAAACTTGGTGTGTTTTGACTCTCTACCTCACATTCACCCACTAGTCCGTGTCTCCCATTCCCCTCCTCTAATGATGATGGAATGGGCTATAACCGTTTAATAATTGCCTGCTTTTGGGGTTGGCTTCACCTCACAGACAAAGGTAAAGGTAGAAGAGCTCCCATTCACACGAACTAGTGCTGTTTCCAAGGCAACCGTCAGGCAGCAGTGCGGTCAGTGGCAGCGAGAAGTGGGAAGCTGCTGCCCATTCCTCATGCTGGTTGTCGGCGCCCCTGAAGCCATCAGTGAAAATTATTGAGCTGTGACGCTCCTGTCAGCATTTGTTTATGTCCTCTTATTAGGGACTTAATTTACAGTCAGCTCTCACCCTGTAAGTCAGCAGAGCGGGACTACATGCGCCATATTAGTTCAATAATCAACCTTTCCAACTTTCACAACACGGCCTTGTTGAAATGGGACACCTGCTGTGTATATAACAGTATCCCCTGCTACATGGAACAATCTGTTGCACATGCTGTGGGTGGTCAGGGGAAACCACTGCACAACTGACGTCACTGTAATGCATTTGTGAAGCGGGGGTGCAGTGAGCTTAAATGGAGCGAGTGGGTGCCAGGAGGAACCTATTATCTGGAGCAGTGCCTGTTGTCTGTGTATGAAATCCCTGTTTTCACTTACTGTGTGTGTTCTTGTGGAAATGATTTAATTCCTTCCAGGGCTGTCCTCGATTTTAAAGAGATTCTTAGTAATCGATTAGTTGATTTAATCGACAGATCTGTAAAACTGAGTTTCTCCACAAAGAATCACGCAAAAGCGCCACTTTACATCTTGTGTTTACCAGAGATGTGCTCATAAGTTTCTTCGAAATAAGTCATTCAGCATGAAAAAAAAAGACTAATCGACTAAAGAAATCTTAGTCGATTGAGACCAAAACGAGGGGGCAGTCCTAATTCCTTCAATATAATCTCACTGGGAGAATTTAAATTATTTAAAACATCTCATTTCTGTAGTTGATTATATCATAATTACATACACAGAATTAGTATTGAGTTGGTTTTGAACTTAAATACTGGGTTGTTGTTGCATATTGCTGCATATTCATCAAATGGTATCTCACTCTTCTGTCTTTCAGACGTCAGAGGGCGAGAGAGAGACAGCAGAAGCTGCTTGCTGAATTTGCCTCCAGACAGAAGAGTTTCATGGAAACAGCCATGGATGTTGGTAAGAAAAGACCAGCTCACCTTTTTTTTTGCCAACGAGTTTCTTCAGTTTTATGGTCTTAGAACTTTAAACTACTAACGCATTATTCGCAGCAGCCACTGCCTAAATTCTGTTTGCAAAGGGTTTGCCTCCTGTACTTGACCGCATACCGTAACATAGCTGTAAATCAAAGCGCCGTATTCAGTCTGCTGTAACCTTAATGCTGTACAGCCAAACAGGCGTGCCATGAATGGTGAATGCTTTTCTTTGAGTTACTGACTCACCATCGTTAACACATACATAAGGTGAGGTGTCTGGTGGAGGTGCTTAACAAGTGCATCTAAACGTTTGAGTTGTTTCTAATCCAGTGAGTTTAAAAATTGCGTCAGGACGGTCACAGAACGTGAGGGAGGGTGCTCATTTTTAAGTTTTAGTTAAATATAATTTAAATTATTTTTTTTGTTATGTGTTTAATTCTAGTGAAATAAACACATTTATCTGGACAGTCTTTTATATACTATAGACTAGGCATGGGACAATATGAAAATTTCATGTCATGATTATCCTGGGCAAAATAATTGCAATTCACGATATTATTCCGATAATCAACGAAAAATGCTTAAAACAGCGCTAAAACACACTGGAATTACTTTACTTTAGCTTTGTTTTGCTTTTTTTTCTCGAAACATTGCGACTTTTTCCTCAAAACATTCTGACTTTTTTTTAAGAAACATATTTTTATTGCATCACAGATAGCACACTGTAGTCTACTGCAGTCAATTTGTGAGGATATAAACAATATTCACGATTATCCCGATAATGGAAATTCACCACGATCAACTTATTGGGAGTGTTCTTTATCGCGATCCACGATAAAATCGATTATTGTCCCACCCCTACTATAGACATCCTCCTTTGTATAATCAAGAAAAAGGACTAAAAATGTAGAATGAAAATCTGAAATTTTGATATTTGTGCCTTCAGCAAGGACTAAGAAGGCACTGCTGTACTGCGTACGGCTGCAACAAGCGCTCGGATAGAGGGAGCTTATCAAAGTGGGTTTGTTCTGACATCGGTGTACAAGACCTTATAAAAGCACAAAACATGCAGTAACACTTTTTGTTTGAAGGACATGTTGCTGCTGCAGCCCTTGAAGAAAAGCGCTGTTGGCTGAAATAAACCTATCATTGCTATACCTTTCTCACTGGGGCAAGGTGACAGTGGGCGAGTCCGTGCTTGTGGTCTCTGCAGGCCTGTTAGGAGAAACTGAGAGGAGAGTGCTCCTGTGGGAGTGTGGGTGGCTGCTGACTGAGGGCACATAGGATCAAAGCACTAATAGTGGGCTGGACTCCCAGGGCCCACCTTGACACAGCATGGTTAGTGAGTGACTAATGGCTGCTGTGATCAGACAGACCATTCCGGCACGACTGTATTATGACCTCTTCTGCACACTTCCTGCTGAGCAGTACCTTTATTTCTTCATGCTCACTGCTGGCTTTGCGTCGCCTGTAACGAAGAAAGATTTAAATGGGACGGAAAGATGACAATTGAAATCAGGTGAATGCAATGTAAGCATTTGGTATTATTTTCTTCAGGAAGAGTAACATAATTGAGGATTTCTCCTCGAGTCTCCCATAATAATTCAATAATCCAGTTCACAGGATTTCAAGAAATACCATGGCAAAGCAGCTGTTCCATTTTGAAGTCAGCCTTGAAACCATATTTTGTCACATAATAAACCAAAGGTCGCAAAAACACTGTGAATTATATTTGGGATATTCAGAACATCTGTTCTTATGTTAATCTTTGCATAAAGTCCTGGTCATTAGTGTGGCTGATGGAAAGAAATACAAATCTTAGATAAGTGATTGAATCCAAGAGAGGCAGATATATATAGCTGTTTGTTATTCATCCATCTTTACTTTATTATCATAAAACTTCAAGCATCAATTCACTCAAATTATTAAAAAACTTTGCCCCCTGTGAGTTATTAATTAGTTTTAGTTTTATTTACCCAGCTTTTGAAACATTTCTCTGAGATGTCCTTCCCAATAAAATGGAGGTGAATTTATTTTGTACTTATGATTTAAAAATTTCAACAGCAATGTATCTTTCCCAGTACGTGAATTGGACCAAAAAAGGTGCCAGCACCAGAATTCAGCAGTTGCATGACATGATCATCGCACGTGTCTTGGATCTATTTATATTTATACACACATCTTGGTAATATATCCCACTTAAAATTATTTTTGTTTGCATTTCATTACATACATTATATACGACAATGGCATACATTTCCACAATTTGTACATATATATTTGGTTAATAAAAACCTTTTATACAAATTGTACACAATAATACATAAATTGGATAATGAGAAGGAATACCAAAGGCAAGTCCATAATATATGGGCAATGCTGTATTTATTTCGCTCCAATGATGCAGTCACATTAAATGTCACCTTGAGGTCCAGTGTGTCAAATCAATATAAATTGAGTACAACCTGTACCTGTGAGTACTGGCCCATTTCACACACTGGTCTTTCCCAAATCAGTGTCCCTGTTACTCAGAATAATCAACAGAACTCACTGAGAAGAGTCTTCATTGTAGCTGAGAAATAGTCCACAGAGTAACCTGGATGCTCTTTCTAGAAAGAGATTGAATTTTAAATGTCATATTTCAGTCTTCCACACACCACATCCCAGTCTCCTGTATTGTATTGTATTGGGGTGGAGGCAGAAATCTCAAAGATGTCTAAAACCTGAACAAATTCTACCAAACGTATCTGAAAGGAGATGGTCAGTGTCGTCATTAAACTAACCAGCATTCTTTAAGAACAGGCTTACAAACCTATTGCATGCGTACAATACTTTAAAGACTATTCACAAATGTATGCTGTAGGAAGCATAAAACGGCAGCACACCAACAGTTAGTGTGTCCTTGTCATCGTACCTTTCACGTGTGTGTGTGTGTGTTTGCTGGTGACTATGTACTGGGATGGCCTGGGGCTAAAGCTGTGGTGTTGTTGACATCTAATGCATCTTTCATTTCCCCAGGAACACAGTGACCTCTCTTGAGAACATATTCTTCCAAAAAGCAATAAATCAATTTCCAACACAGCTTGACATTTGTCCACAATATTTACTGCTCAAATTGAACACAGTTCTTAACATTTAAAACTAATTTCACATCAGTAGTTAATTTCTAGTGCTGTTCCAATCACGCAGATCGAGGTATCCGAGAGTGAATTAACATACGTTCCCAGTATTGATAGATGCTATATACTCCATTCTTCTTCCCGTGTCTGACTGTAGTAAGGAAACCACACATAGGAATTATTGAGTACGCTAAAAGATCAAAGTCGAAAGTGTATTCTTAGAATTGGTTATTTTTAGTGTAAATTAAACGGAACAGTGTTGTGTAACTGAGGGGTGAACTCATGAAAGGATTTCACTGCACAAATAAGACAAAAAGAAAACGTGTCATTCTCAAATCTCCTGCAGAGAGTGATGCACCTCTAACTACGCTGCCAAGCAAATAGCGTTTCAACACTCCTGTGCTATTTGCACATATTTAAATGAGGTAATATGCATACATTTGGCGCAGAGTTGGAAATTAACTTTTTTGTCCATCTGCCACTGTGGCTGGTTGATTGCAAAATCTAGCAGCCACTCAATAGATTACCATTGTTTTTTTGACTGGTGAATGAAGAAAATCCAACATATTTTACCAGCATTTGACTGGTAGCTGGTGCTAATTTCCAACCCTTTTGGCACAAAGTTGGCCGCTTTCTATGCAAATGACCCTCACTGCAAAAACAGTGCAATTCCCAAAGTGCTAATAACCACACACCGTTACAGTGAAGTTTCAGAGAGTTGGTTGTAACTGAGTGCATTTATAAGACACCGACACACCGTCCTCAGCTTATACACAACTCTCTGCTGTGCTGTTGTAGCTGACCGGCGATTACGTGCATCAGTCTACTTACCGTGTATTCTGCGTGCAGCTGTGTGCACCGGACCGTGACCCCCGTACCGTGACTGTTCAGTACGAATACACAAACCGTTAACAGCCCTAATGTTTACTTTTTTTTGTGCTAGAATCCCCTGACACTGAAGCAGCCATGGACCTAGGAGCATCTGAAGTGATGGAGTCTGAAGTTCTTTATGACTGCGTGATCTGTGGTCAGAGCGGACCCTCCACCGAGGACAGACCCACGGGCCTGGTAGTTCTTCTCCAAGCATCCTCAGGTACTACATGTCCCAGCATCCTCCCCTTCCATTCTCAGATGCTGAAATTAGTAACCTACACATTCGTTTACTGTCTTGGTTTCAGAGTACAGACTATTCTATTTCTCTGTTGGCAATCCTTCCATTCTAAACCAAATATTGATATTCGTAGCACCTTTGATCCACCGGATTGGAGATCAGATTTTTAATAGGTGATTTTTAAACTGTTGTTTTTAATTAGCTCATTTATCATTCATGTTGATCCGTGCTCACTTGTACACGGAGCCTATCATTGTAAGAGGTCATTTATTTTCCTTTTTTGTGGACAGAGGAGGATCACTCACTGTCAACCAAATAAATTGCATGTTTGATTAGTAATTAGTCACCCTGTGAAAAGGTTCAGAAGACTCTGACCTCAACGTCAAAAAACATCTTGGAAAATCTACCACCAGTGACCAACAGTGGGTCCATAATAGAATCCAATTACACTGTTGTTTCTGGCGACCACACACCATCATGATTTAAAGATCTAAATTTTTCTGTTTTGATTTCATTGTTGTTGAATTGTGTTTGATTTATCAGCCATTGTGAAAAACAGAAATCTAAGTTTGGCCACTGAAAGGTAACAGTAAAGCATACTGTACACAGCAGGAACAATTAGTCGATTGATGGCAAATTAATCACCATCTTCATTGATAATCAATTAATTGTTTTATGTTATTTATCAAACAAAAATGCGAAACATTGTCTGGATCCAGCTGCTCAGTTTTCACAGCTGTTGCTTTCTGAAAATGTGTTGTTTTATATCACATGTAAATTGAACGTCTTTGGGACAAAAAAATAAAGAAGACACTTTGAAATTGTGATCCCTGTTATTCACTATTTTCAGATATTTTAAAAACTAAATGACTAATCAAGAAAATAATCAACAAATGAATCAATCATGTAAATAATTGTTAGTTGTAGCCCGAATACTGTATGAACTCTGAATTTTTTTTTAATAAATTAGACAGTTAGTTCGACAGATTTATCATCGTCACATCATAATTCATAATAACTGACATCTGTGATTGGCTTTCAGTGCTCGGTCATCGCTGCAAAAGCCAAGAGGCGAAGAAACTACCGACTACTGATGAAGAGCACATCTACGCTGCAGACACGTGCGGAGTGGCTCAGGATGTCAGGCTCACGCTCATGCAACGGTTCTTCAAAGATGTAGGTGTCTCCGAAAATATTGTCAGCTTTACACAGGAGAGGAACAAGGCTGAAAGCACTTAGAGCACTATTAGCGATATGGATTGTTGTGTGTTAAATAACCGCTCTAGCAGCTCTAATAACAGGCTTTCATCCCGTCTGTTTGGACTTCTTGACATTTAGTTTATATGCAAGTCAGCAATGCGAGCATCTGCTGAAGTCCCTTTAAGAGACTGTAGGATGTTAGGTGGTCCTTACAGAATACATTTCTGAAATGCATGTGGTAGTTGCATTACAGGCCGGCTAATGTCACGTAATGTCTCTTTAAGGACATTGTTGTGTGACAAACAGCAGAATAGAAATGCGTATACCAGTAGGCAACATTTCCAGAAAAAAAATCAAAAGTCATCACTAAAAAGTAAAACTAAAAAGCTTCATTGAAAATTGCTTTTGATCGAGCTGCTTTAATTTGCCGTTGTGTATTGATTAGCTTGCAACACAACTCCAAAACAAAAATGATTACACCAGTTGAATTGGATATAATCTCATACAAAGCTGGTGATTCACTCATGCAGTCTAATTGTTAGAAGGTGCTGGCTTCATCAGTAGGGTGTATTTTGTTAATTCAAACTTTAAATAATCTATTTATTCATTTGTTTTTTATTTTTTATTTGCATTCTCTTATTGATTTTTCTCTCGTGAATTCTGCAGAGCTCTTGTCTGCAGTCTGTGTCCATTGGTTGGGATGGAGGCGTCTACGTTCAGACCTGTGGACACACGTTGCATATAGATTGCCACAAATCATACATGGAGTCTCTGAGGGTAAGAGAAAGCTGATGAAATCAGTCATTTAAATCCTGTTTAACTGAACAGTGTGAATGTACGTGATTTCTGTGAATTGATGCTGTCCCTTATTGTTGATGTCCTTGGCCTGTTTGTTGTGTAATAATTGATTTAATTGTGGATAGTGGTTGATCATGAATATCCTCACAAATTGACTGCAGTTTACTACAGTGTCCTATCTGTGATGCAGTACAAATATTTGTTTCTTAAAAAAAAAAGTTGTAATGTTTTGAGTAAAAAATTGTAATGTTTTGAGAAAAAAGTTGTAATGTTTTGAGAAAAAAGTCATAATGTTTTGAGAAAAAAAACACAATTTTATGAGAAAAAAAGTTGTAATGTTTAAAGAGAAAAGACAAATTTATGACAAAAAAATTTTAATATTTTGAGAAAAAAAATCCAAAATGTAAGGTGAAGTGATTCCATTGTGTTTTTGTGTTTTAAGCATATTTCATTGATTATTGGGATAATATCGTGAATCACAGTTATTTTGGCCAGGATAATCGTGACATGAAGTTTTCATATTGTACCATGCCTAATTAGAGCTACTCTACTACTCTAAAGAGAGAAGTTTCTTACTTGTACATGTTTCTTATGATAAGAAATTTAATACTTTTGCGTTTTTCGACCTCTTGATTAGACAAAATTTCAGAAAAACAATGGCATCATTTTAGATCTGGTGAGAACAAAGATGAGCACTAATCCTTTTCTTTTTTAGAATTACTTTGAGACAAAATGATGAATTGATGAAAATCATTGGTCTTTGACATTTTTTGTGTAGATGAAATATGGACTAAAGCTTTGTTGTCACATCCTGCGTGTCATGATTGACTTATAAAAAGTCCAGTGTCAGCTGCCTTTTTCAAGTTTTGAGTTTCGTTTGACAAAGGTCAAATCTAACTTTCATTTGTCTTTTCAGAATGACCAGGTCCTCCAGGGTTTCTCTGTCGACAAGGGTGAATTTACGTGCCCACTGTGTCGACAGTTTGCCAATAGTGTCCTTCCCTGTCGCCCCGGGCGGGGCACGGAGGCTGGCGCCTGGCACACACCCACAAACAAGAAGACCTTTGTGCTCATAAAGGAGGTGCAAGATCTTCAGGAGAAACTTGGCCCCTTCCCAGTAAGTTTTACAATAAGGACAGGAGTTTATCATTAAAAGCATCCTGTATTTTAAACACACTGTCAACTCATTTCTGGCTGGTGGTAACATAGACGGCGATTAGAATTACTAGAAACAATCGGCTTGCTTTAAATTGCGTTGACCTTTGATGGAAACAGGGCTGTTCTATTACAGAGAGACAGCTCTTCTATTGGAGAAACATCAAGCGCCTGACATCCTTGAAGTGTCAATAACTACCAGCGGCACAATTCTGTCACTGAACCTATGATCTATATGGATGGATGCCATATTTTTCCATTACCAATCTCATGATTGACAGACTGCTTTATGCTGTATTTCATTTTGCTTCCAAATGACAGAAGTTTCCAGATCAAACACAGACTCTGCTTTATACTTTAGTGTAGCCTTTATTAAACACAATTAATAAGTTAAAGGGCTTCACTAATGTCTTTACATGTTTTGCCATAATTATTACAAATCACATATCCTCAATCAGTCTACTCACCATTTTTTTCCCAGCATTCTTTAGTGGTCTATTTGGATCACAGTGAATTTCAAGTCGCCTTTTATTGTGTTATTTTTGCATGGCAATGCAGTTGTAAATGCAGACTGATTTGAAATCCCTGCAGTGTCACTTTGACAAACAAAAATTGATTACCAAGCAGCCAGAAACTGACAGTTCACTTAAGTTAGTTTTCATGCTGCTTTGAAATGAATGAAAACTAGTTGCTGCCTGATAGAAAAATATTGAAAAATCTTGCAAATGCCTTGCAAAAAATACTTGTTTGGTCCTTTAGCAGATCAGTGCAAATTGGAAATTGGAACAAACATCGAAATACTCATTATGGCAGGAGACTGTGTGTCTCTAAGTCTAAATTTATTTTCTTACAACACTTAAATACAGATTCAGGGGGGAAAAAAAATCATGGGTCATAAAATTGCAGAGACCTTTTATTAAAAGGGTTAACAGATATGAGCAATATATTGTAACCATCCGTGATTTGATGACCCATTACAATACATATTGATTCTTACGTACCCTTCAGGTGTTTGTAAAATCTCTCTTCCGAGGTGGAAGTCAGAAGTTTGGATTCAGATGGCTTTGAGCAACTTTGTGCTGCGGGAGCAGAATGAAGTGGAAAAGCGCTACACTGTGTAATCGATGTTTATGAATGTGAAGATGTGTCCCTGTGGGGTTTTTTGAAGAATGTGCTCAAGAAAACACTTGAGCCAATTCAAGATTTCTGTTTACAAAGTGTTTTTGAAAGGAAGCTGGAAACTGCTTTAGTAGAAGTTTCCTATGATTGCATGCTGCTGTATGACACTGTCTATTTGTGAGGCAAATATTTGGGGCATTTTCATGCTATAAGCTCATTATATCAACTATCCCAAACTGCAGTCCCAACTGCCTATGGAAGGGGATAAAAAAAACAAGAAAAGGAAATTTAAATAATGGTAAATCATGACTAGTCCCATTGTCTCACCTTGCAGACAGCTAAACAGAAAGACAAATATTATTAGATATGTCTGATAACACACTGTTTGACATTACAAGGAGGTTGTGGACATAACTCTAATTCAGTCTCCTTTTTCCGGTGTAAGTTTCTTGTGCCAGATCTTGAATCGTTTATTTTAACATAAAAATGTTTTTCTTAGCTTGTGTAAGCTTCTCAAATTGCATTCAAGAAATAATTTTGACTTCATTGTATTCTTTTTTTCTTTTTTTCTTAGACGGAATCCAACTTGAGTAAAGAGATGGAGCTGGTTATTAAAGACATCAAGAATACCACCCAGAAGAAATACATGGACTACGGCAAGAACCCCGGCTCCCCTGACAACGATTTCCTCTTCATGTACTCCGTCGCAAGGTGAGGACAGAGTCACACTGACTTCAGATGAGACTCTAATAGAAGAATCACTAACTGTTTTATTGATAAGTAGGTTTGCACATACACAGAATTTGTCTTGGTGTTTTGGTGCACAACAATAAAGTGCAAAAGTCAAGAGACATAATATAAAATAGAACAATTTACAATAGAAAATAAGCATTCGACCTAAAAATATATCTAAGAACCCTCCTTAACAGCGATTATGTACATTTTATAAAAAATATTATTTTATTATTATTTATTCTTGGAGGCTATGATGGGCATGACATCACTCAGGTGTGGTTGTATATTGAAAAATCTCAATTTTTTATTTTTTGCTGAAGAGCAAAAGCACAGGGAAAATGTAAATGTGTATGCATGTACATGTAGCCCGTCCCATAAGGAAATGTGGATGGGCTGAAAATTGCCCTTTAAAACAAAAAGGATCCTGACAAAACACTACCACAAAAGTTGTTGTGCATGTGTACGTGTGTGTATCGGTTTTGTCAGTTATGAGCAATGACTTGGTCATATTGGGTTATCTCTTTGTGTCCACTGACCTCTGTGTCTGCAGTCCCTCCAAACTTGGAGGTCCTCTTTCTGCACCACCTCACACATCCTTACACACGTGCACACACCACTGACTGCTGAGACCAGTGGGAGAAATGTCTGCCCGCTCTTAATGCCAGCTCCTCAGCTTGAATAACAACGGTTGTCCGTGCACAAAGACACTAGTGTGCTGCTCTCTGTCTTACTTTGTTAGCATTTTACTCCAGAAAGGTGCCTTGAAATTGAACTGAAATTCAATACTGCAGTTGTTGCATAGCACTTGCACTAAATGTATGGATTGCTTTGCATTTTTTTCAAACTTGTTCAGGGAGCTGTGAAGGTGTAGTTGATTTGTTTTCTTCATACTTGTCAGTATATTGCTGCATTGGTCCTGGGAGTGTTGCATCTAAGTAGCATTAGCAGCTTTGTCACTTTAGGCCACAATAAAATGGTATTGACGCTTGCTCTGTCTTCACTTATTAGGTCTGACTGAGTATGGATTTATTTCACCTCCTCTGACTGAATTTTAAGACCACTGGTCTTTTAAGTGTTCCTTCACACACTTCCTTCACATTACTTTATCGTGGAGCCTCTTGGGGTGAGCTCTTAGTCTAAAGCTGTGTTCACATTCTGCAAGCCATTTTCAATGGCAGTCGGCGATATGATGCTACAAACTGACGCCCGACACTTGTCGCTGGGTGATGCACAGTGAAGTGTCAACCCATCTATTTAACTGTTTCCAGTCCTCTTCTCTGCTACTGTGTCATTTAGCTAAGTTAGCTGTTGTGCTAGCTTCCTCTGTATTGCGGTGCACACAGGGATGTAATGCAGCGGTGAAATGTGAAATGAAACGAAACAGGAGCTTGACCAACACCAACGACTCTGCGACAATGTAGCTGCTCTGCTTTTGTCGCCCATAGTTTAAACACAGCGTAAGACGTGTATGATTCAGCTACGATGTCTAGGGTTGGGTACCGTTCACATTTGAACTAATCTGGCTTACTGGGTGAACAGTGCCTGGCTGCATGGAGACAGGAAGACTGTGTTCCTGTTCTCAAGTCCCTTTGCTACAGCAAACAACAACAACAACAGCCTTCGAGCTATCAGCCTACATGCTGAAAATGGCAAGTTTTGAAGATTGGAGTTGTGCAGTAAGGCACGCCTGCTCTGTTCTTTCGGTGAATAATTGTGAAGACAATTACGACCGCTGAACCTGGTTCCCTCCCGACACTGTTCTGTAGAAGCACCGTCGCTGTGTCCGGGACGTGGTGCAGCCCAGTACGATTGTGATCGGTTTAAGGAAATTCAAACAGGCCAGGGAGTTTTTTCCCTATCAAGGAGTGAAAGCGCACTGGATCCAGACCTTCCTCCAGCTCTGTGGAGATAGGTCTGGCTATGCGAGACTACATTTGAACTGATGAACTGAGGAGAGGACAGACAAGCTTGCGCACTCTCATACTCCTTTTCCACCAACTTGGAACAGGTTCCGTTCCAGTTTGCCCACCTAAATTTGAACCGTTTGGAGAATTTCCAGGATGGAGGATGGAGGATGGAGAAGTCAAGTGAGAAATCGTATGGAAAATAAAAAGCATGCAGTGGTCTCATTTTTGGATATAACAGATATCTGTAATAACAGAACAAAAGCTTGCAGGTAATCAATGCAATCTGCCATCTTATACTACTGTTTACTTCTGTTATGCATTGTGCGCCACCCTCCATTGATTACAGTGGTTCTGCTCAAAACTGGTGGAAATGCGGGCTGGTTCACTAAATAGCACCAAGGTTCCAAGAATCCTGATGGAACTGGATCAAGAACCAGAGCTAATTCGGTGGAAAAGGGGGTATGAGGTACTGAAAATTGATCGGTACCCTTAAAAGTACCGAGTTTGGTATCCAACCCTAGCGATGTCCTAGTTTGTTTTTGGCTCGTCAGCCTCCCCCCACCCTCTGGGGAAAAGGCCAGAAACATAATCTTGAAAAAACCCAACAACAATTACAGTCCTTTTGCATGTATTTGTATCATCTCAACTAGCTGGTCAGAGAAATGACTGGCTTTCAGTTCACCTTGGGGTCTCTAAACTTTTCACCACTCCCTTTCCAAAAACTCTGCCCTTCCTGGAGCGTAACCCTCCAGACCTTTTGCCCACCCAACGCTGCGGTTCCCTCAGCCCTCCACCCTGAACAGAAAGATCCCCTGAGTGTGTCTGGGTGCCTGTTGGCTCTCTGAAGTTCAATGAACAGCGCAAATTGCCTGAGGAGTGGAAAATTCCTTTGTCACAGGGGCACTCTTATCAGCAAAAGCCAGATGGAGCTTCACCGTGGTTGCATTATCTATGTGAAATTGCTTTTTCTCCCAGGAAACCCAAGGATTTGCCCCCACCTCCCTGGCCTATAGAAAGAAATGGCCAGTGGCGAGATGAAAACGGGCCCAGATCAGTCTTATTTTAGTAATACCTATCTGTTTTCACCATCTATGTACTTTGTTAGAGCTTTTAGTTTATTTTTTCACTGTTTTGGTATTGGGGAATTAAAATTCAGGAGTGAAATGTGTTTGGATATGCATGGGAAATGCACATTGGGGATTATGCATGAACTGTGGTTGGAACAGCTTTTATGCTAATGGTCCAGCTTGTGTAAAATCAGTCTTGGAAAGCTGTCATTTACTTGATACAGAATTGCTGCTGCAAAACAGGCACATTAAATGGCAAATGGCTTGACTAGGCAGCATCTTTCATCTTCCTAATCAAGCTGGCAAAAGAGGCAGGCTACGTAACCAAAAGCTGAATATGATGAGACTCAGCCATTTATACCAATACCTCCATCCCCTCTCTCACAGATGCACACTCTCTACTTTAATGGCTGTGTTTTTAAAGGAATACTGCGCCCAAAATCGATCATTTTTGTGTCTCATCGCATGTAACCTGTAATACATGACAAAGAACCTTTTACTTGCTTGCTCGATTATGGGGTATTGAATAACAATTTCCAACTTCTTTGGCCAGAAGTCCCACACAGTGTTTGGTGATTAACTTTTACTGTCCATTCATGTGCAAGTTTAAGGTGAACCAGGGCTGGGTGATATGGAGAAAATCAAATATAATGATATTTTTGACCAAATGCAACAATATTGTAGGGTTGACTATTAGTGCTTTCACAAAATATTTACATAATGAGATTTTTGACAAATAATCATCAGTATATGTGGCTATAATGACTAAGTGGGTAAAGGCAAATAATAGAATATCTAGAACAGTCTGGTAAGTTCAGAAAATTGCATCACTTTACTGTAATGCAGCCTTTAAAACCAGGAAAAGACAACACTTATGCCATATTACGATATCCAAAATCTAAGGCGATATCTAGTCTCATATCACAAAATCGATAGAATATTGATTTCCGTGAACAGGCCTGACGTAGGTCTTAAGTTCAGTGCACAAGTAGGACCAGGCCAGCAGCATGGAGGTACATGAAAAGGTTTTCCTTTTATGTTTAGTGAAGTGGCTCTCAAAGTGAGGTCCGGGGACCCCCAGGGGTCCTTGAGGGGGTTCCAGGTGG
>JAOVVB010019369.1:0-16223 GCA_028570985.1 Heterobranchus longifilis | reverse complement strand
ATGGTGTCTCTTGCATGCTCATGTGAAAAAAAAAAAAAAAAGCTACCATTTCAGGAAAAGATACTCCAAAAGAAAAATACACGAGGATCCAACACTTTTTCCAGGTACAAAATATCTTTGCTATTATAAGTAAGGAAAGACCAAAAAATAAATACCAAAAATGTTTGAAACAAAAAAAGATATTTCCCTCCAGGCTCTGAAGAAGACGTAGACTTCGATTTGGCTGCTCAATGTTTTTCCTGCAGATTGCATGCTTTAGAACAAGTTATTACAGCGAGACGTAGAGCCATGCTCAATCTGTGCGATACCTCGAAGATATATGGTACAGTATCACACTGAGTTTATATCGAGTAGCAACAAAGCACTGTGTCATGTTCTGTAATATCCAGGACTTAATCCTCAACTTCGTTTTTCATGACATGTTGTCAAGATTGCGATACAAAAAAAACAACACTCTGAAACATCTTCGTGTTGAGATTACAAACAACACAAATCAACGATATGGCTTAGAGGACACTGCACTGACATCATGGCACATAAAACCCTTTTTGAGTCGGCTTCATTGTGTCTTCTTAACAGATTGTACTTTCAGTGTGCAATATTACCCTGCACTGACCGCTTCAGAAAAACGATGCTGTGACCGTGAACTCACACTGCAAGGACCGTGATTAACAAGTCAATGGAAGAACGGTTATTTTCTTACAAAGTTCACAAAGTTGTCAGAAACGTGTCTTCTGTCAGACAACCGTTGCTGCATTCCAAATCACCTTTTCTATTTACTTTTAGCACGTACTGCAGCTGCCCTTACAGAGTACATACTGCTGCATGCAGTATGCATTCAATTGGGACAAACTACTTTGTCATAACATTGCACCTTGAACTTTGCCCCTCTTATATCTGCAGTGCAGAGGATTGTGGGTCAGAACAGCCAGAAAAACATGCTGGCTTGCATACGGCAAAATGTGACCGGATGTAGTAGGACATCCTGGTATTTTTGGCATACTGCATTTGAAATACTATGTAATTGGGACATACTAAATCTATTTCTGGCATACTAAATAGTATGGTTAATTCAGTGCTGCTTCTTTCCTCATCAATGTGATTGTTTCATGAACAATAGTTGTGTCTGACTGAATTACAGCTGTGCAAAGCCTCCCAGTTTTGAGCAACTATCAAAACATTTTTTTTCCTGCATGCTAGTAATTAGTAGGGCTGCAAAGATTAATCGATTAGTTGTCAAGTATTAAATTAATTGGCAAGTATTTTGATAACTGATTAATCGGTTTGAGTATTTTTTTAAGAAAAAAAAAAAAGGTCAACATTATCTGATTCCAGCTTCTTAAATGAGTTGTGGACAAAGCAAGACATTTGAGGACGTCATCTTGGGCTTTGGGAAACACTGATCAACATTTTTCACCATTTTCTGACATTTTATAGACTAAACAACTAATCGATTAATCAAGAAAATAATCTATCTAAAGGATCAGAGTGCCTCAGATGCTTTTTAGACTGCTAACCCACATCATGGACCTCCATTAAAAGTAAGCTGGACAGTCAGTTTTTTATTCTTAATCGATGCTGAAAATAATCGTTATTTGCAGCCCTAGTCGTTAGTGCTTGTTAGCTTTGATGTTTTCTTCTGGGATGTAGTGCCAAAGCAAGGCAGCAATAACAGAAGTTTTTGTAGTTGTATATTATAGATACAACTGCTGACAACTGATCAGAAGATGACACATGAACCATACTGCTCACAGTGTGAACCAAAAGGTCATTCTTAGGTTTAGGGAGATCAATATAATAACAGCAGTATTACACTATTGGAAGCTGCAGATCTAAACTGACTCTGACAAGGAGAAAACCCTTCTCGTACCTTTTGGTCCTACAACAATTATGCCCCGCATTATCAAAGTACTCTGTCCTGCGACAATTTCTTTAAAAAATAGACATTTATACAAAAAACAATCCAGTCAAAAGACAAAACCACATTTTATGGATACAAAAATGTTGAGCCTTGGCTATTCAATCAATGAGAACTTCCCTCTTTCTGTTACTAACTCATTTACAAATGTAATAAATAAGACCAGAATGTCTGCAATGCCTTGAGGCAAATATTTACAGTTAAAAAATTCAAGTAAAAACCTCTCCCACTTTCTCTCAGACAGTTTGTAAATGAGTTTACAACTTTCGAAAGACTTGAAAGAAAAAAGATATGAGCAGTTGAATTGAGTTGTCACTTTCTCAGATGCCCTTTTTGTGGCGTTTCCTCTCGGCGCTCAGTTTTCTCTGTAGATGCGGTGGAGGTTTCTGCTGCCGGACCGCAGCTGTTGTCCCCGAGAGGACGTCCCACCTGTAGTGTCTGAGATGAAGTGACGTCCGCCTCTGGCTCGGGTGTCTCGTTGGTTTCCTCTCCGTCTGAACACGGCTCCCACTCGTCCTGCTCGCTCTCCGTTGAGCCCTGCACGGCGATCTGGGGCACCAGCGTGAACCTCCTCACCACCGGCACTTCCAGCTCCAGCTCCACGCTGCTTTGGGGTCGAGTGACCACCCACGCCGTCCTGTGCAGCTGCTGATGTTGTGTTTGGGCTCCGGGGGCTGTGGTGGTCACCGTCACCGCGGTGCTGGTTTTCTCCTCCGGCTCGTCGAAGCTCACCTCCTGCACCGCCTCCTGTTTCTTAAACGAGTCTCGCCGCTCCGACAGGTTGAGCTTTCGCATCACGACCAGCTGCTCCGACCGTTCGATCCCAGAGTCCCTCAGCCTCTGGCTGCCGATGTATCCCCCCAACCTGCTGAGATCCGCCCCAAAGTAGGAGCCACCGCAGGCGCCCTCCACCTCCGAGTCACCCAGCAGGTCCCCCTCGCCGTAAAACGGCACTTCAAGCGTGTGCCTGCGGGGCGTGTACGACTTCTTGTCGGCGTGATACACACCGGAGAGCTTCTCGGCTGACTGTACCCTCTTCAGGAGAGGAGACCGAGGCGGCTCGGCGCTGCGGGGCCGGACAATGTGTCTAACGATGGTGGGCGGGGACAGGGTTTTGCCGTGGTAGCCGTGAAGGGTTTTGGCGAAGCCCGAGAGCGGAGAGGGAGAGCGCTGCGGGGAAAGAGGCTGGGTGGAGGATGAGGAGGAGTTGCAGGCCAGGGGCGAGGGGGGGATGTTGCTGGTCGACTTGCGGCGGCCCACCTTGGTGTAGCGCTGCGTGTTGAGTTTGGAGCCCAGGCCGTGGAGAGAGCTGGGCCGGATGTGTGCAGCGGGGGAACTGGGAGAGCTGGAGCACGGAGACGTGCTCTGAGGAGAGTTATTGTCTGGGAAGCAGAGGGAAAACGTGTTTCAAATGTTGTACGTCACAAGTTGCAGAAACCTCAATATTTTACCATATTTACGCACAGCCAGTTCTCTAAAAGATGCTCACAATGACACCATCTGTGGACATTATGAGATTCATAATGCAACGATAAAGCCTCTACTGAACCCTGTTAAAGTCAAGAACCACAAGAACCAGTTAAGAGGGTTCCCACACCTTCTTAAACATCACTATTCAAGGACTTTTCAAGGACTGACCCAACATGGCCAGACATCTAAACAACTAAACTGCATTCTCAATTACGGTTCGAGGGAAACTTTTTTTTTCTCCTGGATTACGGTCACAATAGGGCTGCCCCCTCTTAGTCGACTAATCTGTCATTTTGGTTTTAGTCGACTAAGATTTTTTAATGCTTTTTTAATGCTGAATGACTTATTTCCAAGAAACTTCTCTGGTAAACACAAGATTTAAAGTGGTGCTTTTGCATGATTCTTTGTGGAGAAACTCAGTTTTACAGATCTGTCGATTAAATCAAATAATCGTTGAGTCGACAAAATCGTATGAGTGTTAGTCGACTATGAATTTCTTTAGTTGAGGACAGCCCTAGGTCGCAGTTTTGAACACTTTGTTAATGTTAAATGACACACAGCAGCCTGATCTCCTAAAAATTACATTCCAATATAACAAAACCGCATTCTCAATTACGTTTCGAGGAGAAACTTATTCTCTCCTGGATAACGTTTGTTTTTGACAGAAACGTCTCTAATCAAAGTATGCGGAAGTCGGCGTGGGGAGGAGGTCAGAGTCAATGGATGGGTCACAAAAACACAGACTTTCACCCAGGAGGGCGCGGTTTGTGTCCCGTGTGAAACCAAAAATCAATATTGTAATTTAACAAACGTAGTACCGGTAATTCTATTTTGTACTTATTTGAACCCAAACCACAAACTTTTCCTAAACCTAAGTAAAAAAAAATATATCAAAACTTCAATTTCTATTCTTGCACAAAATATATCAATTTAAGCACTTTCAATGACCAATGTCTATTTGTGTCTATTTTCAAAAACTTTCAAGGCCTTGATTTTTTTTTTCCTCTCTCAAAGTCACAAACTTTGAAGGATTTCAAGGACCCGTGGGAACCATGATTTAACTTCATCATGAATAATTCTGAGGCCACTCTGAACTCACCAAAGGTCTGGTGGTCGGGTGCGGGGCTGCGGCAGGGTGTGGAGGGGCCCGGGGACAGGCTGTGAGTCGGGGAGCCTGGAAGACTCTCGCTGGAGGAAACCGAGTGATGGAGCCCGGAGTTGAAGCTGCGACTGCTGTGCATCACTGTGCTCTGCTTGGACAGCTTCTTCAAGATGCTCCGTCGCCTGGAGGAAGAAGATGTGTGATATTCAGTGAGTTGAGCTGCGGCACTGACACCAAACTCAGAGTGCTGTGTTTTCTGACGGCCCTGAAAGGTATTTAGTAGAGATGCACCGATTGTAATTTTCTTGGCCAATTTACGATTTTTGAAACGTCTACCCTGCCAAGTCAGATTTTCTTTCTAAGAACTATAATTGACAGCATACACAAACATTTTTGTAACTTTTATGTCATGGAAAATTCAATTGTATGTTCATAATGAAACATTGACTATTAAATAACTTACATTTTCTCTAAAACTGCACCAAGTTACAGGACCTTCTCTCACTCTCACACTCAGGTTACTGGACAAATAAAATCCAACTGAAAATGAATTACAGCATATCCCACTTTATCTAACATGTTTTACTATCCTGAAATATAGTAAATATACATATTTATCTATCTATTTATACAAAACTATTTATGAACCAATATCTATGTATGTAAAGGTGGGTGTAGTATATTAACTCCCACTCCTGCCTGCCCCACACCTAACTGTGCACTGTGAGAGGGAGAGACGCACATTGTTGGCAGAAGAGCCGGTCACTACCATTACTCTGAGCAGCGTGCATGGGAATGAATTACAAAATAGCATATCTGAATACATTTCTTGCTTTTTCCCTAATGATCACAATAAGTCGCTAAACTTGTTGCTTTTTAGAAATAAAGTTCTCGCCAAGTTGGCAATACTGTGCGTGTGACATGAACCATCATGTACCGCATGCGTGTAAATTTGACTGGCACAGAATCGGCTATATCCGAGACTGATCGATCGGTGCATTTCTACTATCTAGCAGTATTTAACATCAACATGCATCATGAAGTTTTACATGGATTGATTGCTTTTTATTATTTAACAGACAAGTTTGATTTGGTCTGTATTTAAAAAAAATACAAATATAAATATAAAATTTGGGCCAATCTATGTACACGTTTTTGGTATAAATGTAGATTAATAAATGAATAACAATAAAAACCTATAAAAAACATTTTCAAAACACAAAATTCTTAATAAAAAAAAAAAAACATCCATAAAGTTGCACTGACAAATGTTGATGGAAAATATTCACCAGTACAATAGAACATGCAGTGAATATAATCAAAGTAATACTAAGTGTCTAACACCAGGGGGAGACAGAGACTTTTGCAGATTTTTCTGAGGACATCCACCTCTTACCCACCTCACAAAGTAAACAAATGATGAGTAACGCTGCAGAAAACCAAACCTCGGATTCTCACCTGTCGTAATTATCTCTCCTCTTGCTCTTCTTGCTGCGACGAGCCATCTTGCCTTTGTGTTTGGTCTTCCGAGCCGGACCCACTTTGATTGACGTGTTCTCAAGTGCTATGGTCTGAAGTGCCACTTTGCTGCCACTCTGCACATTTCACACAGGGAGCAAAGAATGATTTCTTTGTGTTACGGACAAAAAATAAAATGTAACATAAACTGAGTAGTGATAACCTGCCACAGCAGTCTGAGAGCTGCTGTACCTTCAGTAGCAGCTCTATCATCTCAGGGTGGACCAGGCCTTGGACAGACTCTCCGTTCACGTGGGTGATGAGGTCTCCAGTGCGGAGACCTGCCTGGTGAGCCGGGCTGCCCTCCTCCACGCTCTGTTAAAACGGCAACACAGCGAGCGAGAGGAGAGTTTAATCTGAGTATTACATAATCACTCTCTCTCTTCTGTCATCAGCACATGACCTGACGTGGACGATTTAAAGCTATGTGTGTGTCTTGTGCTGTGGCGACACCCACCGACACCATGTGATGCACCGTGTAGACGTCGCTGTCGCCCATGTAGACCCTGATGGCCTGCAGGGTGAAGCCGCACTTCTTCCCTGAGGTGTGGATGACGATGGGAGGCCTCAGGCTGCTGGGGCTGAGCGACAGGTCGCGGTTGGGGGAGGAGTCACGGGATGAAGGGTTGGAGGACAGAGAGCGAGGGGAGATGGGACTGGGCTGGAGGCCGCCGGGAGAGTCATCTGAAACAAACACCAGACCGTTACCCTCTGAATATGTGGCAGGTTTCAACAAGTTAAATATAAGACCTTTATGAATGCAATGTATGACCTATTTCACATCTATACTTGCAAAGTAAATTAAAGTAAATGCACTGTTGAACTTGAAAATGTTAGCATGTTAGCACACGCATCGCATCGCGACACACTAGCTGGGTGTGCTCTGATAAATTCTGGCCAGGCTGCAAAATTTGCATTAGTGGTTATTGGTTCCTAGTTGGTTTTGTTTTGTATTTCCCTCTATACTGGAGTAAAATCACTGAATCCAGACCTCCCCTCCCAGCGTGGACACAGCATTGTGGAGATAGGTCTGACTATGCGAGACAAGTATTTTTGTTCAAAATCGTATTTAAGACATTTTAAGCCCTAAAATTCAGATTAGTGAAATTTAGACTTTTTGAGACTTCTTAAGGACCCATAGAAACCCTGAAATATAGACCTGTTTTACTTCCATTATTTCAAACATTAGAAGATATTACAAGCTTAAACTTTGTTAGTATGTGTAGCACCAGTGGCTCATTGTCATGTTAATTAATTCAGTGTCCTGCTGGGCTTTGAGGTGTTGATGATAACCTTCTGTACCTGTAGTGATGATGAGAGACAGGGCTGAGACGGAGGCTGACTTGGGGACCTTCCCTCCGCAGGGAAGCCTCTGTCTGTCCGGCGTCTCCAGCTGGTTACCGAAGCGTCGAGGGCCGGCCGGGTCCTTGGGGGACGAGTGTTTGGCCCCGGTGCTGTTGCTGCGAATCCTGATCCTCCGAAGGTTTGACACAACCACCTCAGCTGCAGGTAACGTGGGTTAAAAACATGTAAATACGCTCGCCGTTCATGCGTCAAACACTGATACAGAAACAAAAACATTCAGTCGGTCTGGATTTACCTTCATCATCCGTGGAGAGGGCAAAGCGGGGCATCGTCTCCAGGCTGTGGGTGCTGCTCATCACCAGAGGACTGGTGCTCCTCTCAGACTGGGAGGAGCTGGAGGAGGCCCGAGGGCGAAGGCTGCAAAAAGTCAGAGACCAGTTGAACGGGTCAATCAACTGGTACAACCCAACACCGCACCGTGTTTTCACTAGGGCTGTCAATAGGCAGGACATGGTGCCGATTACACCGTGGTCACGTAGTCGGTTTGTAATTTGGTCGTAAACAACAGAGTGTCTTGCCGTTGCTTGAATTTTTTGAGCGATTTTGGCGTTGGCTCTTATCAACAGAAGTTCCCAAATCTCCAGTTAGACATTTTTATTGCCATCTTGGTGTAAATGACCCTTCTTCACCTTTGGTTGTTTGTTTTCTTCCGGTTTCGCGCCAGTCACATGATAGAAACGCCCGCTGGCTCATTTGAATTCTCCAGACGAGATAGATTCTCGTATCTACCTCTGGACGACCAGCAGGGAGGTGAACGTTTCGAATATATATTCCAATTTAGAATATTCGCTGACAGCTCTAGTTTTGACTGTTTGCTGCTTTTACACAAGAGAATTCTTATCGGGCAGGTTTATCTGCAGCAATTTTGCATGTAACCTAGCAACAAAGGGCCAAAGGCAAAAAAGAAATCAACAAAAAGCCTTAAGATGACCTCAAAGCACTCCAAAAACCTATGACAGAATAAAAGCAGCTTATGACACATCTTTACACCTGTGCCTACCTGGCCATGCGTCCGGCATGTCTGCGCTCCGCGCTGCCCTCTGCTGGGATCGGGGAGGGACTGAGTCCTCCCGTGTCCCCGCGCTCCTCCTTGTCCTCGCTGTGGCTGCGGTCAGAGGAGAAGCTCAGGTTGGACGGCGTTGCCAGATGTTCTGTGCTGCTGTAAACCTGAAAGGATGAACGGGAGAGAGGGTGTGAAACAGAGAGCTGAGCTGAGTGTTGAAAAGCTCTCAGATGATGTAATTAGGGATGCACAATATGGATTTCTTTTCAGCCGATAAGATAACCGATAATTACCTGGTTTTCATGGCCGATACTTATAAGATAAGCGATAATTTCACATTTTTGTATTTTAAAAAGTTCATAACCTGTAGTTTATGCACACCTGAGGGTAAGAAAGGCTACAATGTAGTGTATCTCTGACATAACCAAATATAACTGACATCACTATTGTTATCTTAACAAAAACAACAGTTCTGACTCGTCAAATGTTCTTTTTTTTTCTAGTGAAGTTCATCAAAAAAATTCACAAACATACTTTAGCTTTTATAGAGCATTTTGCCTTACAATTAAAATAAAATTCTTTGACATAATCTGTCAAATCAGACATGTCAAAGTCTACTCAATACATGTTTACTGGCAGATCGCAGACTAACTTTAAAGGTGCATACCGCTGCACTTGTTAAGTCAATGAAAGCAATTTGGCTTCGTATTATTGCACGACAATTTATTGACTGTAATTTCATTATCGGAATAATACATAATAATATACATTTTCCATTATTGGCTGATAATTTATCGGTACCGATATATATTGTGCATCCCTAGATGTAATCCACCATCGAGCAGCACTGGAGACCGTCCACTCTTTGGTCTTTGTTATTTCAACACAGTGGGACAGTCTGGCAATAGTTATCTTTTACTCAATTCGGTCACAGCATGAGGCCTTCAATTATGAGAACACATTTCTTTTGAGTATGAATATTGACATACTGAGGTAAACACTGTAAATACAAAGTGCTGCAAGTTTCTTCTGTATCCATCAAAGGGCTGACCACTCTTTAAACCTGCAAAGCTCTGGTCTTCATGTAGTCCTTACCTTGCTGAAGCGATGCGACCAAGAAGCAAACTGTCTGATTTCCAAGGAAGACTCTTCATCGTTGGTTTCCTCGTCCTCGTCAGACGCCAAATGATGGTAACGTTCTGAACGAGCTGAAAACAGGAACAGGAGAAAATGCTCAAAGAAACTCAGAGAAAACTTTTAGAAAAAATATAGAGAACCCCGTCTGTAGAGTTTCCATTTATCAATTCAATGTGTTGTTTTTCATGTTGTTTTTTTTTGCATTTATTGGATTGTTGGGTATTAATTGGTTAACTGTTGTTGTTTTATTCTTTTTTTTTACTGCTCATTTTGTGAACACCCTGTTGTTGTTGTTGTTTTTCTAGTATTTTGTAAATTATTGTTAGCTTAGTCTTTTTGTTTTTGATCTTTTTTTTTTTAATTCTTTATTATTACTTTGTTAGTTCTTGTCCTTTAGTTGAGGGGAGGTCCCTTGTATAAGCCTGTGGCCTCTTCTATCACATTTCTTGTTTTTAACTATCAGGATTTTTATGCATTTTATGTGTGTGCAAAAATAATAAACAGAAACATAATAAACATAACTGTCATACATTTGTACATCGAAATAGACGCCTTCAACAGCCACCGCAGGTGCTGTTCTTTGCTGTCACACTAATAGATCCAGTATTATGGTCTAATGTGTTTTATATGTGGGAGAAAACCTGTTCTTTAAGCCTGAAGTCAGGATGTAACCTACTGTCGAAGTAGCTGGTGTCGTCCTCCGCCTCCAGCTGAGGGATGAATTCAGCTTTCTGACGCAGGAGTCCGTTCCAGTCCAAACCCAGGAAGAAAGGGTGCTGTTTGACCTCCGAGGCTCCGCCTACAACCACACGGTTTTCACAGCCAATCAAATACAGGATAGTGAAGTTGGAAAACATTGTGACTTCAATTACACTCAAGAGGCAAAATGTATTTAATACAAGGCCTAAAGTTACTTTAATTCCTTTCCATCTCCCAAATGTCCTTACTGCTAAATTATAAAAAATGTCTCATGTCATTTTTTTTAAATTCTGGTTTCACATATGTACTTTATACAGTTTATTAATATAATTATGCTTTGTCACCATTTTATTTTTTCTCCTGCTATAAAATGTTTGAGAGAACTCTCTCATCTTTCAGTATCAGCCTGTATCAAATACCATCTGCAGCTTTTTCATGTGTGAATCAGCAGTAAAGTGAGCAGTACCAGTTCCAAGTCGGTCTAAAGGACTCTGTCTGAGCAAGCGGGTGATCAGATCCTGGGCATCAACGGGCAAAGCATCGTCTCCTTCTGGCCAAATGATTTCATCTGAAAAAAACCCCCACAAATAACCAAGCTCAATAGATGATTACAAATAAAAGCATAAAATAACGACAACATCGCTGTTGCAGTTTTTGAACTTCAAATACAATCTCTGCTGGCACCAAATCATTTCAATATATTTGTCAAATATCTTTGTTTTATGTTCAAGAAAAAAACCCATATTACTTATAGATTGTGTGGTACTGTGTTGTAAGCAACATTTTTAAGTTTGGCAACAAATGCACTGATGCCAAGTTGTAAATCTTTAGCTTTTTAAAAAGTTTTAGCCTTTTAAAATGCTATACCAATAAAGTATGTTACTAATTATGATTGACTGATTTCTTTATTTTTGTGTTATGCACACAAAGTGCCCAACCCTCATGTGTTTTACAAGACACCAAAATTTGTGTTACAGTGTTTAAACAAATCATCACATTTCATTTCAAAACAAAATGAAAAGTTGTTCTACAGCTCAGTCTTAAACTAAATATTCTGCCTTCTCTCCCAGGCTTGGCAAATAAAATCTGCCACACAAAAAAAAAGGTTATTAAAAATGGATGTCTTGATGTCTCATTTCAGCACTCACCACTGACAACTTGTCCAAAAAGCTCTTCAGGTGTGTCTCCAAAGAACGGAACGCAGCCGACCAGGAACTCATAGAGGATGACCCCCATCGCCCACCAGTCCACTGGCTTCCCGTAGCCCTGCCTGAGGATCACCTCCGGGGCGATGTACTCCGGAGTGCCGCACACCTGCGCAAGAATACCAACGCAGGTGAGTTTTGGAGAAACAGAAACAGCTGCTTCCATCATCAGTGTCATTTGTCTTAAAGATGTTTTGTCTCTTACATTCGAAACAGTCTCACCTGTTTGTCTACAAACTCTCTCGTGTCTTTCTCCATGTGACCCTCGTAAAGGTTGGTGGTCATGTTCATCAGGCCAATTTTCGACAGGCCGAAGTCCGTCAGCTTGATGTGGCCCATGGATGTAATCAACAAACTGTTGGGTGGAAAAAGACAAAACAGTCCGTCATCAACATGAGCAGTTCTACTCCAAGTGTAATGGAAGGATCCAGATTGAAATATAAAAGGGAGAAGGATTACAAAAAAGAACTCTGGACTCTCTGGGTGCCTTATTACAAACCAGATCACATCTGTTAGTAATTTAATGATGTTGAATTTAATGAATCCTCATAAAAAGCAACAGTACTGGGTCATACTCAGCGCATTTCCAAAAGAGAAGCCAGTTTTAGTACAGACAGTGCTGGTCCATGCAAAAACATTAAAGGGGACCTATTCTGCTCATTTTCAGGTTCATATTTGTATTTTGGGTTTCTACTAGAACATGTTTACATGCTTTAATGTAAAAAAAAAAAAAATCACATTATTTTTCTCATACTGTCTGTCTGAATATACCTGTATTCACCCTCTGTCTGAAACACTCATGTTTTAGCGCCTGTCTCTTTAAGACCCCCTCCTGAAAAAGCCCAGTCTGCTCTGATTGGTCAGCGTTTCCAGGTCTTCTGCATCTGCACTCACGACGTCTCTGCACCTTCATTGCAGCTGGGGAATGACTGTAACGGCACTTTCTACCGTGAAAAATAACCAATAAAAACTTCTAAACCCAAATCTTTACAACCAGGATCCAGCAGGAATCTGATCCAAAATCAACAACATGGCGCAACCAGGATTACAGTTTCCCTTGGCGTTAGCATGTAGCTACATGTAGCAGTGTATGTAATGTAAACACTGCAGTAACGTGCCTGGTGCAAATCACTGTTTAAAGACGAGTTGACGTCAGCTTGTAGCCAAAGTATGATTTCATTTTTTTAAACTTTGGCCACGTTTAATATGAACATCTGACATTGTGACGTTATATATATGACAGAAAATAAGGAAAAGCATAATAGGTCCTCTTTAAAACAGGAGTGAAGTTGGTTTGTGTTCTCACTTGTCAGGTTTGAGATCCCGATGCACGATACCATAGTTGTGAAGGTACTCCAGGGCCAGGACTGTTTCAGCAAAGTACAACCTCGTCATTTCTACAGGCAGCGGGCCCATGTTCTTCAGCAGGTTGGCACAATCTCCACCTTAATGACAGAAAAACAGAAAACCTTACTTCTAGTTCTACATTAGCACTTAGTGTAAGCCACTCTAGATTAGATAGAGCCAGTTGTCTAAACATAGATCATTCACAGCATTTACCTTCCACATACTCCATGACCATGCAGAGGTGACGCCGTGTCTCAAAAGAGCAGAACATGGAGACAACAAAGGGGTTCTCGGCAAAAGTCAGGATGTCACGCTCCACAAAAGCCTGCTGGATCTGGTTCCTCAGGACCAGGTTCTGACGATTTATCTTTTTCATGGCAAACCGTTGGCGCGTCTCCTTGTGACGGACCAGATACACGGCCCTGTCAACAAACCACAGGAGCCACATTAAACCTAGTGACTTCACACTTAACAATAAAAAGGCAGTTTTTCACTGGTGACTTGCAGCTACTAGAAGTGTAACTTTTACTTCAGAGATTTAAGATTCGAATATATAGATAGGACATCTCTGCACGAAGCTGCCTTTGCTATGTCACGACCAAAGGATGAATTTGAATGGCATTATGGTACTTTTCTCTTTGAATGTTTTGCCTTTCTCACATGGGGTAACTGCAGCGCTCTGTGAGCCGTTATTAAGCCGCGGTCAAAGAATAAGGCAACATGCTGCTGCGTAATTAGTTGAAAACCACCTTGTCGAGATTTTGGATGTTTGATCAAAAGGAGGAAATTAGTTTCTGACAAGATAATTATATATAATGAATGAATGTAATGAAGCTGCTAAGGTTTGCTGTGAATGGGTTTCATGGAAGTTCTAGCATGCAGTCGATTTTCAAGGAATCATCATTTTGAAGCTCTTAGTTTAAAATAAAAAAAACCTGTGTAACAAATCTTTTGGAAAACTAATAAACAATGCCAAGAAAAAGCAAAGAAAGCTGAAACAACAGCCCTTTCTTCTTACCCGTAAGCTCCATTACTGATGAGTTTGATCGTTTCAAAATCACTCTCAAAAGGTTTCCTCCGAGTCGGTGTCAGCGTCTGTGGAGCCTTATTCTACAGAGAGGGAGCACAAACCTGATGCTAGTGGCTGTTTATGGGAAACTTAAAAATGCAACACAGTAGAAGCAAAACTATTGATTGTTATTGATTAGGATTGTTACCGTATAATTAATCTTCCAGGGCCTGTTCTACAGTCTGCTACATAAAGTATACTGTGGGCCAACTTGTATACTGAAAACATAGTTTTCACATTTTGTCCATATATATGAATTCGGAATTTGAGGCAATATAAAATAAAACCTTCTTAATTTGCAGTGACTTCAGAGAAATTTTGAGATTTACTTTCACCTTAAACATGTCTTGGCTTCCTGTAGCCCACCGAATGAAAAGAGCATTCTGATTTAAAATATTTATGGTATCCTTTCACACTAAAATAGGTCACGGGAAACAGCAAAAAAAAAAAGAAGAAACACAGATGTCCCGAGACGCATTTAGCACAGCACTCAGAGGTGGCTAAAAAACAATTCAAAACAAGGGACATGTTAGAATAAAATGTGTTTAGAGTGCATCTTACAGTGGCCTTGAGAGCTCAACGCACTGCAAATTAAGAAACACATGAAAGTAGATCAAACACAGCACGCAGTGCTTGTTGTTGCCGTTTGTGGACTACTGAAGTCGCTATCTGTCAGTGGTGTTGGAAAATTACCTAAAATGTAAGTTTTTTGGCTTATTTTAACATTGTGATGGCATAATTCAGATATTATTTCAGATATCTGCTGTTAACCTAGTGTTAGCCTTCTGCGTATCTGATCACACAAACCACAAACCATGGCAACAAGCGTTGAGTGTCCCAGCCGTGTGCATCACTTTTTAGTGCCCCCTGGAAACAGTTTCTGTTGTGTTGTGAACTTCTTACAGCACTGTTTATAAATGCTGCGCATGTGCTGTCAAATTGATGTTTTTGTGTGTCGTCAAATTGATGAAGATATTTCTTCATTTGCTTATGTCTATTTGCATGTGTTTTCTTAATTTGCAGTGCAGACACATCTACTCTTTTAATTTTCTCTTTTCTCTCTTTTATCAAATACTGTGGGCAGTATTACAGGTGGTCAGTAATAATAAAAGAGAAAGCTTACCTCCACATTAGCATCTGGTTCCACTGACACTGAAGGACTGGCATCATACTGTTCAAGCTGTACCATGTCTAGAAACAAGAGGGAGAAATACAGCCTTTAATATTAGTGCAAAGAATACTCTCTGCTGCACTCACTAGTCTACTTATTTCTCACATAGTTAGGAATATTTAGGCGAACTTGATGCTTTGTTAGACGATCTGAGGGTTGTCATGTGTTGTAAATCTAGCTGCACAGAAACCGGTTCCTACAGGTCGTTTATGTGACAGTAAAACTATTAAAAGTTCTTGAACTGCCTGAACTTGAATTTCAGGCTACTGAAGTGTGAACAGAGTGCAAGGCATCACTTTACCTAATGGGTCCCGTGTCAGACCCAGCTGGCTGATGATGTAGCGCGGGATGTCCGTCTTGATTCCCTGGCCGACTTTGGCGTGACCCTCGGCTGCCTCGAGTAAGTGATAAAACTCTTCCGGGTCAAACTCCTGTCAACAGCACCCAAGTCTCATTAATGTCATAGACCAAGTTTATCTACTGACGGGGAAACATAGTGGAAGTTTAGTATAATTGTCTTCCTTCGAAGATCATCAGCTTTATGGTGACACGCGTCTAATTTCTGAGAGCGAATTAAGGTCAGAATCTGATTTCAGTCCAACTTTAACGTGAACTAACGTGACTTCTACTCGTTTCATTCACAGTAATCTTATTTTCAATTAGGAAGAGATTTTCTCCTCCTCCTCAGCTTACCAGACACTCCAGGAGGCGAGCCGGCCGAGAGATTATGATGAGGATCTTCCTCACCAGCTGGATGATGACGGTTACCTCCTCGCTTTCAGAGCGCTCGTAAGCCTGGAGAACAGTATGGGAGCAGAGGGGGGGGGGGGTATCAAGTTTATTTATGAAACCAACTGGCTTATCACAAAATACCCAAGAGAGGACAAAATACGTCCTCCACTAAAGAAATCGTTAGTTGAATAAAACTCATACGATTTTGTCGACTAATCGATTAGTTGATTTAATGGACTGATCTGTTTCTCCACAGAGAATCATGCAAAAACACCACTTTAAATGTTGTGTTTAACAGAGATGTGCTCAGAAGATGTTTCTTGGAAATGAGTCATTCAGCATGGAAAAGGCATAAAAAACGACTAATCGACCAAAGAAATCCAAAATGACCGATTAGTAGACTAATCGACTAACAAGACCCGGGTCCCTCACTGACATGGTCTCTCATTCCACTCAATATCACAACATGTCAATTGCACATCTGTTA
>JAOVVB010019361.1:0-16225 GCA_028570985.1 Heterobranchus longifilis | reverse complement strand
TTTTCTTTTTTGTAAAATTGTAATTTGTAAAGTATCTAGTAACTCCAGCTGTCAAAATGTAGTGGAGTAAAAAGTACAATATTTACATTACATTACAGTTATTCAGCTCAAGCTATTAGCTCTCCCTCTGAAATGTAGTGAAATAAAAGTATAAAGTAACAAGACAAGTTAATTTGAACTGCGTGTTTCAAAACATATCTAGTATCTAGATTATTTTAAACAGCTAGCTAGGAACGGCTAGTTCCTTTTTTCACAGAAATTTAAAAATGTGGGGCAGTCGTGGAGCTTTGAATACCGGTATATTTGCATTTTTACATATTTCTTTCTTTCAGAAGTTTTGTATTTGCCTACTTAACAGCTGCACCACTGTTTCCCTCTGCTTTCCTGCCCTACAAATGTGCTCTATGACTCTTATTGGTTGTGTAGAACCTTACTAATGTCATGCTGTTTGAATGTTACCAACAAAATATTGTAACGCTTTTCCGTTTTCAGACAGAAACATTCTGTTTCATGAAGCATTTAAATCAACTGTAGCTATTTAATTTCACAAATTGGGGCTTTCTCTTGATTCATGCTTGTTTTGTGTTTACACAGAGTCTCACATTCTCCCATAATGAGACGGTGTGGATGAAGTGTAAAGATGGAGAGATTGTCCCGGGCAGCAGGGGGTGAGTCTCAAATCCTCTCAGTATGATAGATTGTTTTACCACAGGAATTGTGATCTATAAACAAGGAAAACTATCTTTGATCCACAGTCCATGGCATCTGTATTAAGAGTTCCCGGCACAAACACACACACAGAAACACACACACACACACACACAGAGCCAGCTGATTTACATCAACAGTCCAGCAGCCGTCAGCCTCCTGCTGCTTCCACTGCTGTGGCCGCTATCTCTTTATCAGCCGCCTACGCATGCCTGCACTCCCTCACCATCCTTCCTCCTCTCTTCCCTGATCATTCCCGACCAAAAGACGGGAGGAGGGGACACCACTTAAAGAGGGACATGTCCCCTTCCCCCAAACACACACACACACACACACACACACAGTGCCATTCTGGGTTGCATCTCAACACCCTTTCATGAATTTACATGTAACTGGCAGTAAAGTGTCATTTAAATCAACAGCTCCGCTGCTTCAGTAACTGCTTACATAATGATGAAATATCTTAAAATCAATGCTGATGCAGCTGGATCAAGCAATACTTTAACAAAGAGCTAAAAGTGACATTATATAACTAATATGGTATGGAGACGGAGCATGCCACAACAATGAAATCCCAACTGCTCCATTATGAATTTCACAATATGATTTGATAAATCTTTGCAACCATTTCACAGAATTCCTCCTACATACTCTCAAAACTATGATTCAAGATTCAAGATTCAAGATTCAATATTCAATGATGTATTAGGGCCACTGTTGGTATAAAAATAGAATAAAATACAGAGCCGGCTGAGGGGGGTAATATTTTAAGAAAAAACAAAATTAAAGTTGTAAATTTACAAGGAAAAAAGTATATTCTCTGAGATTAAAGTGGTAAATTTATGAGAAAAAAACTCAGATTTACAAAGAAAAAAACCCTGAATATTCTCTGATATTATAAAGTCATAGATTTGCATGAAAAGCTCAGTATCCATGGCAAGCTGTGGTGTGATGAGGTTGATCCAACCTTGCAAAGTGAAGCGATGTTCCTTGACAAAAAAAACCCCATTATTTTTTGAAGATATTTTCTTGAAAATTTGTTACTTATCTCAGAAAATTTCGGATTTTTTTTCTTGTAAATTTACAAGTTTATGTCCGAGAATGTTCACATTTTTATCTTGTAAATTTGCGACTTTAAACTCAGAGTTTTTTTCTCTGAATTATTATTATTTCTTTTTTTTTTTACCTACAGTGGCCCTTATATGTCATCGTACTAAACAGATTCATCCTGTCCGACACACACAAAAAAAAGTGACACTACTGTTTTCTTTGAAAAGAATAAAAACAGGACAATCTAATTAGTAGAAATGGGGTTTATTTGTCTGTCCTGTTAAAATAACAGAAGTGACTTTGTGGTGTTAGATAAGTGGTTTTTTCCAGTTAAAACAGATTAGCAGCTGCTTCACATGTGAGACTGGAATTCATTAAAAAACATTTCAGTTGGTAAAAATACAAACTATGTCTTACCTTACATGGCAAATTTGGAGTCTCCGTAAAATCAAGTATACACTGAGATTACAGATACAGATTGTCCTTAGTTAGTAATCAGAAACATTCAAACTAACAAGTGGAATGTTGCATTTAACTGATCAACATACGCAATACTGACTCAAAACTCACCTTTATAAACTGGCATATTCTTGAAAACCTCACTCCCTTCTGTACCTTTGAATTTCATTTTATTCTTTGATCTAGTTATTGCATTAATTTATTATTGTTTGCTTGATTTTAAGATATGTTGATATACTTGTTTTAACTGTGCCTGTAAAGCGTCCTTGAGACACCCATAAATAAAATGCATCATCATCAACAACACATCTTATGTGTCCATCACACAAATGTGATTGATGTCTATTAGTACTCACTCACTTGGCCCGCTAATGTAAACAGCCTTATTGTCTTTATAGCACACAGATTCTGCAAAACAGTATTATTGAAGTAACAGTTCTTCTAGTGGTGTTGACTATGGTGATATTTGTTGCTAGGAGTACAAAGTGTTGCTCGCCTAACATCTTGAAATGTTTCCCTTTCTAATTTTAGCATATGCCTTGTTCATTTCTCACAGTATAATGTTGTTTCCACTGTTTTCCTCGATCATTTTAAAGAAGAGTTCCTGTAATGTCCCCACCTCTTTCCTTCTTCTTCTCTTCTGTCTGGTCTGTTACTTCTTTTCACACTCCCTCTTGTGCCATTCGGTATTCAAAGACGCTGCCTCGCTCGGGGAAAGACACATTCAAGCGCCTGCGCTTGGACTGGGGTCTTCTGTTCGTGTCCTCCTCTCTTCCGTACCCTCCTCCTCCAGGGGTGTAGAGGCAGAACGTGTCCTGTAGGGGGAGACACAAACACAGAGTGGATTCAGCTGACTAAGCAGTTTATACTAACAGTTACTTCATTAAAACTTGAAGGCGAGACATCATTTTTTCATGCACTAGTCAATTTTGAGATTTGGGGCTATTTTGCTTCCATAACATGTCTTCTTTCAAAGTAGTGGAAAGAAAACATCCAAAATACACATTTAGGTGTTTATTTTACTACACTTTGTCTATTTGCATCTGTAGATTTATCCTAACCTTACTATTAGATAAGGCCTCATTTGCATATTTAAATTTGTAATACAAAAATAATTGCCTCAATGTAAGTAATTCACTGGGGAAGTTTCATGATGATATCTATTAGTTAAAAAAATACCCTATTTACTTGCAATGTCTTGCAAAATTAATGGAATTTTACAATTTTACATTTTCTCAAATTCTGAGTCAATGAGAAAAACACTTCTGCACACTTGGCCAAAAAAGTCTAAGTAATAGGTGCATCAGACAAAAAAAAGTCACAGAGAACAAAAAGAAGAGAGGTGCTGCACACTGTAAAAAGGATTTGCAATATAGAAGTGAATATTTCATTAGACAACGTTTCGATCCGTGTGGATCTTCCTCAGGTCTCTTTTTTTCTTCTTTTTGTTCTCAAATTCTGAATCAGAAATCTCCACTTCAGTAGCACTTACATACACTGAATGTTCCAGTTTCATTCCTGTTGATATTCTCAACATTTTTACAGAGAGGTTGGATCATTCATAGCCCTGTTTATACAACATTTTATTCCTAAAAACATGGCGAAAATGGACAGTATTGACTTGATTGAGTGATTAAAAGAGAAAATTCCCTTTGTAAAAACCTTTGACTAATATGTCAACAAAATAAAACAAGATTTTTGAACCTGGCTTTATTCAATGTTCAGATTTCTGGAAATGTATGTAAATTAGCACATATTTAATAAGATAATCAAACCTAGAATTTCAGAAAACTTTATTGTCTTAATTTAAGTCAACTGGGGAAGTTTCATTGGGATATCTGTTAAAATATTTATCTTATTCACCTGTAAAGGATTAACCAATGTGTATTCTGATTACTTTCAGAGTGCTTGACCATATTTGAAATATAAAGCTAGACATAAGAATAACTGAGAAAAATATTTTCAGGCTAGTTTACAAACCAGTTTTCTTATGTGCCTCATTACAACAAGACATGGGACACTACTCAATAACTGCAGAAGTAATTTAGTACTTTATATTTTCATATCTGAAGTCAGAAGTCATCTTAAGATGTTTGTTTGCAGTTTTGGCATGGAATTCTGTTATCAAAATACAATATATTTTCATGCAACATAACAAAATTCAGTTTATTATTACTATGCTTAATACTTAATAGTATTTTTTTTTTACACATTATACAGTCTTACCCCGGGCTGGAGGCTGATGCTGGTTTTGGCTCCCAGGTTGAGGACTCGGCCGTCTGCTCTGTGAAGCAGGTTCAGTCCCGCTGCTCCGTCCTCGCCTCCTAACCACCAGAGAGACAGAGAGGACAGCGTGTAAACAGTAGAAGAAAGAAAGACGCCAGCGGTCACTAAGCAAAACGCTATCGTTTCAAAACCAAATGTAACGAGACAGTTTACCCCGGAGGCCGTAAGGACGCGTGGATCGCCTCTCCGTCAGCACAGACAGAACCACCTTGTTCCTGAACAGAAGTTTCCGCATCACACCGTCTCCTCCGCAGTATTTCCCCACGCCTCCTGAGCCGGGCCGCAGAGAGAACTGCTCTAACATGACTGGATATCTGAACACCAGACAGACAACATACAGATCAGTAATATTACATTAAAAACATTATTATTACTGGACACTAAAACTTGAACCTCTGACCTCTTCTCCAGAATCTCGGGGTCGGTGATGCGAGTGTTGGTCATGTGACTGTGAACTCCACTCCGCCCGTTCCAGCCTGGCCCCGCCCCTGCTCCCCCGGCAACTGTCTCATAGTAACCTATATTCTCATTGCCAAATGAAATGTTGTTCATGCAGCCCTGACGGAAAGAGGAATGACGATACATAAGCAAATAACACAAATAAAACCATATACATGCTCACAGGGTTTTGGAGAATGTCCTGTTTATCAATTGTCCAATTAAGATGTCAAGTGCTTCATGCTTTATCATAACAGCAATAATCTGGCTAAACTACCGGAGAAAGGATTTTTTTTTTTTTTTTTAAAGGGGACCCATTATGTTTTTCCTTTCTGTTGTATTATATAATGTTACAATGTCGGCTGCTCAGATTAACCAAATAATGTGCTAAACATATGTAAAAGTAATCCCTGAAACAATTAAAGTCTGTAAACATAGTTGTAACCCAAAATTCAAGTATCATAATAGGTCCCCTTTAATGTACAGATCCAGTTTTTCTCACCTGCGATGCGGCGCACACCTCAAACGCCCTAAAGATGACGTCGACCACTCTCTGGGATGTGAGTACATTTCCGCCAACGACAGCTGCATTCTGGGAAGGCTGAAGGATTGAGCCAGGCGGTATGATGACTTTGATTGGTGCAAGACAGCCCTGTATATGAAAAAAAAGGAAACACCTGAATAATACAAACTATATGGAATTGAATGTAAGCATTTATATATTTTTTTGAGTGTAGGAAGAATTACTAAACAAACATGTAATCAAACCTTAAACGTTCCTCAAAACCCACCCAGGATCCTAGAATAAACCAGTTCACCTGATTCAGGGGAATATCCTGTCCGACCATGCAGCGCAGGCAGTAGATGAGGGCAGAGAGGGTGATGGCGCGTGGAGCATTGCAGTTCCCCCAGACCTCTGTTCCCGTGCCCGTGAAGTCAAACACGGCACTGCCCTGCGGTGATGGAGGTTTTTATAGAAATTCATCAGTTCATCGTGAGATAAAATGTTTGGATTATCATGAGGAGATTCTCCCCGCTCACCTCTTCTTCATTAATCTGAACACGCAGTCTGATTGCGGTCCCATCATCCATGAAATCTTCAGACTCCACCTCCAAGGAGCCAGTCTGTTGCCGTCGACGACGTGCAAAGTCTCTCAGCATGTCCCTCACGGCCAGCTCTGCATTACTCTGAAACATTAACACGAAGGCTGTCGTAGTACAACACCAGCAGTACTTACTATTACTGCTTTGCACAATAACAGTTTTGTTTTTCACAGTTACCTGAATGTATCCCATGTAGGCCTGGACCACAGCTAACCCGTAGCTGTCAATCAACTCCCCCACCAGCAGGCTGCCTCTCTGATTGGCTGCCACCTGAGCCCGCAGGTCTGACAGGTTGTCATGGAGATTACGAGTCCCAGAGGAGTCTGGGTACTGGGCCGGAGCCATCAGAGCTTCAGTTACAGCTGATATGGAGACAAAAGGCAAGAGAGGAATCCAGCGGGGGAAAAGAGAAAGAAAGAGAAAAGCATTATGGGAAGTAAGAGTGACAAAAGTAATGTGAATGTTGAATAAGATGACTTAAACAAACAGTAGTTCATGTTGATTTCTAAGCTCTCTTTACTGGACCATTCTGGTGGTTTTGCATGTTTAAGATTTAGATTTCAGACCTTCCAGCCACTGCACTGTTTGCATTCATTTTAATATGCTAAGAAAAAGTAACTTCAGAGAACTAAACCTTGCGCAAGATGGTTAATACATCAGTCGTCTTTATTTTTCTTGTTAAAGTTACATTATTGTTCCATTGTAAAACAACTTGCGAGCAGTGGCTATTTTAAAAGCTGACCCTGATGCGTTCAAAGACATTCTGACATATGAGATGTCAGTCTGCTGCCAAACACCGATGTTTATTAATGTGAGAAATGATCGAATTCACAGCCTTGTTTTCTCAAACTTGCCCCTTCTTACAAGTGCATTAGCACATCATTAACATAAAATACCGGTGGCTAGAGACATGGCTCTCTTTGGATGCACAGAGGACTCTTCAATCATCCCTGCACACATTCAAACAGCTCTATTGATGGACATGGTTTTCGCAAAAAGTATTCTCAAACACTGGAAGACACCAACTCCAACAATTTAATTAAATTTCAATTGAATGTATTTATATATTGATTGGGTTTTTTCTTTCTTTGTTTTACACCACTTCCATTGCAGTGAGAAGATAACACCTTGGTAAGCCATCTAGGTTCAGATGCACCAGCCCATTGACACTAATAGGGGTCAGAGCAATAACACTGAATGGACAAATTGCACTGTCAATGCTTTTTAAATTATCTAGGTTATTTAATTTGACCCGTGGATGGTCCTCTGCAACTGTCTCTGTCCCCTCACATAACCAAGAAACTGAGTGACACACACACTACTGCATACACGCAAACACACACTTACAGGAAAATATGACTATTTAAGTGGGAGGTCTCCACTAGCCACTGATCTCTTAATAGAACAGACCTTTTTTTCTCCCATTTAACCTGTGCTGGTATCAATCACGTTGGAGAATTAAATGATCCCTGCTAGAATTGGCTACTATCGTAAAATGACAGTGTGACCCCAGGCTGAGGAGGGAGGAGATGTGCAAACGTGTGTTAGTGTGTCAAAGTGTGTGTCTTATGTGCACACTGTGGATGTGTATGTGACTGAGAGTGAGGGAGTAGACCACAATGTATTTATTTGCTTCTCCTGCGATTCAGTTGAGCAGGTATTAACCACCATCTCTAAGTCATGAAAAGCCAAATTAAAAAGAACTGCCGTCCATTAAATGGGAACAATTCTATCAAGCAACATGATGTCTGTATTACCTTTGGGTGAGTTATGTTAGTTACTGTTCTGTAATGCACGGAGGAAAACAAAGTTAAACCACAGCACTGGGATTGTAATACAAGTACTCACATTACAGCTAACAGCAATACAATGACTGGACTACTGCAAATGTACTACAATAGGCCTTTTTATTCAAGACAAGTTAGCATGTCATAGACAAGCATGGGTGTAAAAAATAAAATGATTGATGGTTGAATTTAATTTGGCTATGTGTCAATGTATTGTGCATGCTGTTTCACTATCACAGTCATGACTTTCTGGGACACTTGCATTAGTAACAACTATGCTTTTCCCACCAAGACAAAATGTCTGTGTTCTGAAAAAGGCCTATTTGGCAGTACACTGGAGTCTTAATGGCAGTAGGTTTTTGACAATTTATCAATATTAAGACTAAATAATACTCTATTCCCTGACCATATTGCAGCTAAAGGCAAAATGACAAGCTATTTATAAATGCTAAAGAGGAAGGCTACAACAGATAGGTTATCTGGAAAATTAACTATAAACTGGAATATTCTTTTAACATTTTTTGAGTTATCCATTGTTCATTGTAATTTATAAAAAGGTACATATTTGACTCCTTTATTGATACACTGAAACTACCTGAAGTTTCCAAGTACCAAACAACTTTAGCTAATGCTAGCCCCTTAGCTAGCCAAAACTTTAGCCGACACCAAAAGCTAACTTAGTGCTAACATAATAGCTGCTAACTAGCATACAACGAAATGTTAGCTAGCATAAGCCTCCAATTTACTAACATAAACCAAAAAAATAAGATAGTTTGTCCATTCATTTTTAAGATAATATTGTTTGAAAATATGGTGGTTTCCCTAAGAATTACAATGTTTGTTGTTTTAAGTACATTAGTCTGGTAAAATTGTGGTTTGTTGATATTGCTATACATTACCTTTGGTAGTTAGCCCCGCGAGCCAAGAATGGGGAAGCCCAACAGCACGCTCGTGCCCCAGGGAAAACGACACGATGGCAAAGAAGCTGCAGCTGCCAGATACGAATACAGAGGCAAATATCTCCATCTATCTATAGTGTAGGCTACCTTGTCTCTAAAGAGGTAGAATTGCACAAATGAATTGATTTAAATTATCATAGGGAAAAAGTGCAGTTTTCATGAAGGCAGTGCTCTTGAATGTTTTAGGCATTTAAATCATTTTCTCCCTTTTCTCGTACTTTGCAACCCCTGCACAGAGCATTTGTTTTATTTGCCACTCTTTTATTTGTCTCTGTGGGTCATTTGTGTTTCATCCCGAATGGGACACAGCAGCCCCGAGAGAGGAAAGGCGTCTGTCAAACTTTATTTACACCACCTGCCGTCACAATACACAGATGTTGACGCTGAAATCCTTGTTTACTCCTCTGAGCTCTTAGTACCTAAATATATTGTCATTGCCAATACAAATAAACAAAAAATTATAAATATTGTATTAATTATAGCATTTAATAAATCAAGGGACAAGAGAAACTTGAACTCACTCAATGAACTGGTCAGATTATTTATATATTAGAGTTATTTATAGGCCTACCACCTGTCCTTTGTGGTAGTTTTATTTGTGGTAGTTTGTAAAAAAAATAAAATAAAAAATAAATAAAAAAACTTGTGTCCATTTCCCATTCATTCATATTTTGTATTCTTAATAATTAGGATTTGATTCGACCCACAAAAAAATCCTGTGTCAGAGAGGTGAGTTTTCAGTGTGTGATTTATCCATTGGTGCCATCTAGCGGTTGAATATTAAAATTGCATATATACTGAAGCAGCTTCTGCTCGGGCTTGCTTTGTTTCACTGGTTGCTTTCTCCTGTTTAGGGAAGTGCTTATACTCAGCTGCGTTTCCATCATTTGGTAGACACATGGCTTCAATAAAAGAACGAGCCGCGGCGTTAAACCTTGCAGAAAAGTTGTGTGTGCGTCCTCAAGGTAAGTTCATCCTTAAGCTTTTCACCTGTATGTGTTGGGACTTGTGCAGCTCATAGAGGCCTGTTCATGTGTCTGGTTATTTTTATTTTATTTTGGCCAACTACGATCAGATAAACGCACTAAAAAATCCTCACTGACACTGATTAACAATTAACCCCACCTGCTGACTTTCTGTCCTTCTTTTCTCTTCTCCATACTTTGTCATCTCTCAGATTATTGTATACACCCTGACTATCACAGTTTAGCTTTATGCATGATCCAGAGATGGGAAGTAATAGCCGAAATTACTAAACATGGACTATGAGTCAGTGGGCCTCTGGGCACATTTTTGGTCATTTTGCATCTCTTTGTGGTCATTTTGTGGTTGTTTTGTATCTATTTTTAGTCATTTTGCATCTTTTTGTGGTGGTTTTGCATCTATTTTTAGTCGCTTTGCGTGTTTTTGTGATTGTTTTGTATTCCTTTGTAGTCATTTTGCATTTCTTTTTGGTCATTTTGCATCTCTGTAGTCGTTTTGTGTCTCCTGGTCATTTTGTAGTTGTTTTGCATCTAATTTTAGTAGTTTACATTTCTTTGTGGTAGTTTTGTGTCCCTTTGTTGCCATTTTGAGTCGTTTGTAGTCAGTATGTGTATTTCTTTGGTAATTTTGTGTCTATTTTCAGTCATTTAGCATCTCTTTGTTGTCGTTTTGCAACTCTGTAGTCATGTTGCGTCTTTGTGGCCATTTTGTATTTGTTTTGCATCTAATTTTAGTGGTTTTGCATCTTTTTGTGTTTGTTTTGCATCCATTTGTAGTCATTTTGCATCTCTTTGTAGTAACTTTGGGTATCTTGTGGTCATTTTGCATCTATTTGTTGTCGTTTTACATTTCTTTGTGGTCATTTTGTGTCATTTGTAGTCAGTATGTGTATTTTTTCAGTCATTTTGTGTCTCTGTAGGTCGTTTTGCATCTCTGTAGTCATTTTGCATCTCTTTGTGGTTGTTTGTCATTTTGTGGTTGTTTTGCATCTATTTTTAGTCATGTTGTGTGTCTGATTGTTTTGCATCCATTTGTAATTTTGCATCTCTGTAGTAACTTTGGGCCTCTTTGTGGTAATTTTGCATCTATCCAGTCATTTTGGGTCGTTTGTAGTCAGTATGTGTATGTTTATGGTCTATTTAGCTTCTCTTTGTGGTCGTTTTGCATCTCTGTAGCTATTTTGTGTCTCTTTGTATAGCCATTTTGTGTCATTTGTAGTCATTTTATCATATTGACATCCATGTAAATAATCTGTAATCCAAATGTAGCTGCAAAAACTGTTTACACTCCAAACCTATTTTAAATTATGGTTTATTGAGAAACACAGACTAGACCCTCCTATCTATCTTTACTCCAACCCTGCACTGTTACATCTGTCTGCCTCCTTTGATTTGCCTCTTGTCTCAGCTCATGGCGCGGCCAGTAAACCAGTGCAGTCTGCCTCCGTGTGGAGCGGCCTGATCTCCCACCTCAGGTCTTCAGTGACTGTGAAGCGTCGACGAGTCCACCTCAAGTCTCACAGCGACTGTTTCCTCGGCTCAGAGGCTGTCGATGTGGTGGAAGAACACGTTCGCTGTGTCCAAGTCTTTGAGGGTGTGTGTGTGTGTGTGTGTGTGCTTGGCAGTGGATTTTATACATCGTTGAATTCTCAAATTTTACATCAAATAATTTGATTTCCATTTGACCCAAACCGTCTTCTCATCATTCTCTCTTTTTATTCAACAAATGTCTCCTTTTCTGCTTGGTTAAAATTGAAGGTGCCGATGTGTCACGGGACAAAGTGGTGTGTGTGTGCCAGGCTCTGTTGGACTGTAATGTGTTTGAGGCAGTGGGAACCAAAGTGTTTGGCAAAGACAAGAAGCAGGATGTGTTTGTGGACAGCAAGAGTGCTCTTTACAGGTGATATACACACACACACACACACACACACACACACACACACACACACACACAAACAAGCCACGTGTTTTTCTGGCAGGCAAAATGTCTATTCACAATGCCTGTGAGTGTGTTAACATGGTGCCTTTTTTTTAACACACAGGTTTGTAGGTGTGTGTTCTCCTTCGGTCGATGAGTTGGAAAGAGGTGTGCTTGTGAAGGGGATCCAAAGACTGTTCTGCAGTGCTCCTTCAGACAGGTACCGAGTCTAAAACACTCACAATACGTTGATCGTGGTGAATTTCCATTATCGGGATTAATCGTGAATATCCTCATGAATCGACTGCAGTTTACTACAGTGTCCTATCTGTGATGCAATAAAAAAAATATTTGTTTCTTAAAAAGAAGTTGTAATGTTTTGAGGAAAAAAAAGTCACAATTTAATGAGAAAAAAGTCGTAATTTTCATGAAAAAAGTCGTAATGTTTCAAGAAAAAAGTCGCAATGTTTTGAGTAAAAAAGTCACAATTCTTTGAGAAAAAAGTTAGAATGTTTTGAGAAAAAGTCACAATGTTTCTATAAAAAAGTCGTAATGTTTTGAGAAAAAAGTTGTAATGTTTCGAGAAAAAGTCATAATGTTACGAGAAAAAAAGTCGGAATGTTTCGAGACAAAGCAAACTGTAAGGTAAAGTGATTCCAGTGTGTTTTAGTGCCATTTTAAACATATTTTGTTGATTATCGGGATAATATCGTGAATCGCAATTATTTTGGCCAGGATAATCGTGACATGAAATGTTCATATTGTCGCATGCCGACCACTGACATAATGATTATTAAATTACAACCCCTTCAATATAACTGTGGTAGAAAGTAACAAAGTAGGTATAATTTACTCAGGTAGCCAACAGCCTGCTTAAAATGAGTAACTTTTAAAAGTAACATTTATGATAAATGTAGCGCAAGTCATAAAGTTAGCAAACGGACTCCTTAATGTCCATTAGACAGAAAATATCTGGTAAGTTTGCTAACATTAGCTAACCTCCAGGTCATACCAGACCAGGTAAGGATAGTTTTCTTTTCATTTCTTATGAATTCAACTTTTCATTTGTAAGGAAAAGAATGTACTGCATCTTGTTTAAACAAATTTGAGGCAGGCTACTTGTAGCTAGGTTAACGTTTAGGCCTACATTATTTATGCTACATTATAGGCCTACTTCTACATGTAGCCTTACATAGCTAGCTTAGAAAATGACATGAACTGCTAACAAATTCTGCTCGTATGTTATTATCCAATGACATAACTGCCCTCATTACCGTGCTTTAACTTTTGACAGACTTTGCTGACGAAACTTCTTGTTTTGAATTGTCCACCATTGTAGTAGACCTAGTTTTCTTTTTTTTCTTTTCTTTTTTTAACTTTACAGTTGTAACAGACTATTCATCACAGCTATTTACGATATGTGGCACTCTGAATGTTACTCATGAAACAGACAATTCATATTTCTCATTAAATTAGACATTTATGATTTAATAAATTAGAGGACATGACATGTATTTCTCCGGGGGGATGAATCACAGGCAGGAGCAGCCGGGCTGCAGTGACGCACACAGGCTATGAGTTGTAACCTGCACTGCTCTCTGCTTCAGTACACTGCTACTACTGCTGCTACTACTAGTACTACTACTACTACTACTACTACTGCTACTGACTTCTGACACGACAGCTGGACTAAAAAAGTTAAGCTTACTGATATCTGTGGACTTGTGGAGGAGCGTTTTGCTGCTGTCAGCTCCTTTATTTATTTGTTGGTGGAGCAGCAGGATTGAAATTGTCGGGCAGGTAAGCCTCCTCTCACTGAAACATACTTCTGAGTATTGTGATTGTTTTCGTGCATGAAGTCAGTGTTTGTGTCTCCGCAGAGAGATGCATCTGGTGAGCGGTGTGACAGTGTGCCTCCCCTGGCTCTGCAGCCTGCTGGCGGGGCTGCTGGGGCTCTGCATGCTGTGGAGGGGCTCCTGGAAGTTCATACATGTAGCTCTGCGCACCATCAAAAGAGACCTAATGTAAGGACTGTGTGTGAATGTGTATGTGTGTGCGTGTTTCTCCGAGAGCCCGACCGATATGTTTTTTTTTGTTGTTTTTTTTAGAATTAAAAAAATAGAAATTCACAGATTACTGATATAGCCAGGGCCGGCTCTAGCAGCCCTAGGCGAAATCTGTTCAAGATACTGCTTTTGTAAACAAATAACTTTATGAAAGAATATTTAACATTATTGTTCATTATTATACATTATACATACAATGTAGGCTATTACAGTATCAACCAATTCTAGAAATGAACACTGAGAAAATAACGAATAAATAAAAATATAATAAATAGTATTGTATGTTCAGTATCCGTCTTAAATAAAGAATAAATAAAAAATAAAAAACATAGCTATATGACACCATTTCTAAATCACCCCAAGCATTGTTTTTCTGCATTATATGTTTTGTAAAAAAGTTTTCATGTCGGAAAAAACATATAATCCGATACTGATACCGATATGTCTGTGATACGCCATTGTCATATATTTGTCACTTATTCATCTCCCGTGCTGCCTACTCAATTCCTATTTCTAACCTTTTCTCTACTCCTCTCTATCTAAAAGCTGTCTGGTCGTTATCCTGCGAGTGAGGTTTTCCATGTATCGTAATCTGCGAAATAGAAGCACCATCCCGGCGCTGTTTGCTCAGATGGTGACACTGCACCCAGACAAACCTGCTTTGATCTATGAGGCCACAGGAGAGGTGAGGACTCGTCGAGGATTACAGATAAATGCAGCTTTGAGATAAATACCAAAACAGAATCGCGGACGCTAATAATCAGTCATATTGCTGTCAAAACGTACTGCATTTCCGTACTGGTTGTATTCCAGGTGTGGAGTTTCAGGGAGCTGCAAGAGCGGTGCCATGCGGTGGCTCACTGGGCGCTGGCGCAGGGATGGGCTGAGGGAGACGTGGTGGCCTTGTACATGGAAAGCCAGCCTTTAGTGGTGGCTCTATGGTTGGGTCTCGCCACGATCGGCGTAGAGGCTGCACTCATCAACTACAACCTCCGACAGCACTCGCTACTGCACTGTGTCGGCGTGTCCGGTGCCCGGGCGATGGTGTTCGGGACAGAGATGAGCGAAGGTAGGACGTCGTGTCGATACAGTTAGGAAGCTGGGGCCGTGTTACAGAAACCTCTTAACTTACACGTCCTATCTTAACTGTTTGGTAACCATGGTAATTAGAGTTAGAATGTGATTTAGGAAAAAAGCCATTACAGATAAACAGTTCCGAAGTCGATGTTCCTATCCTAACTTACAATAGGAAAAGTTTATTACACAAGCATCCTAACTTCCTAAAATCTTAAATAAACTCTCCTAACTTTAGGATAACTGTTAAGCTCTCCTAACTTTCACTTTCCCACCAGGTAGTGTTAGCTAACTTGTTTATTCTGGATGGCTGCTCTTTTATTGCTGTTACACAACAAACGGAGCGGCCTTCCTCTTCCCATCACTTGTCAGTCTACTTATTTTCTTTTTGATAGCATAGATAAGATAGGACGAAGAACATGAGATTGGATTCCTGAAGTTAGTTAGGATTTGCTGGGATCTTAGACTCTTCCTAACTTAAGACTTAAGATAAGACGTTTCTGTAATAAGGCTCCTGGAGATATAGAGCTCAACAGCGACCGCCCACTTTTTGAATTTTCCATTTATTCACTTCATTGACGTTTCAGAAAAATCCTTGTATAAAGAGTTTTAAGCCTGGAACTATAAGCCAACCAATGGTGAGATGAATCGAGACCATAAAACATCTGATTTGGCGCAAAATGATTGGAAAACAAAAAAGAAGCAAAGGTACAAGAGAGTGTAGGTAAAGGATCATAGAGTTCAGTAGTAGCAGTTACTCACTAGCTGTTGTTTCTGCCACAGCTGAGGTTACATTTACCAGACTTCTTTATCGCCCTTAGCAACGATCTATTTTACATAGCAACGGCCTGCTATAGAGAAGTAACAGACCGCAGACTGCTGCGATTAACCAATCAGAATGGAGCATTCAACAAAGCCGCGTAATAAAGATGGATAGGTGCTGGCTGCGCGGTTTGCAGTCACATTTGTAACACGTGACTTTTGATTGTCTTCCAGCCGTGTCAGAGGTGAGTGGCGACCTGCAGCCCAACATGGTGTTGTTCAGCTGTGGCGAGCAGCAGGACGATGAAGAGGAGGAGCTCTGCAGCCTGCAGGCTCAGAGCCTGGACGCCCTGCTGGACCGCTCGCCCAAACACGCACCGCGCTGCACGCTCAGGAAGGACTTCAACGGTGAGGCTCCGCTGCTCAGTGTCTGTGCTGTGTTGCCATATAGTAGTAGTAGTATTTTTTATTCAGTCATCATAAACAATACAATAAGTGCAAACAGTATACACAACAATATATACAATATAATATACAATAGGTGTACAGCCAGACAGTAAGAAAAGTCTTCTGTATTTATTATGTAAGTGGTGACTGAAAAGATATAGGTGGAAGCATAATGCTTATATAT
>JAOVVB010019338.1:0-31192 GCA_028570985.1 Heterobranchus longifilis | reverse complement strand
ATTTTTGTCGCGTTTGTGAAGCTTTGCTGCACAGACAGCTGTTTAAATCACACAGATATCCTGGTGTAGCCTATGTGTGTTTTGAACATATTAACCAGTGGTTGATCAGCTCCCAGTCTGTCTGTGAGTGTGTGTCTGTGGCCAGGGAAATAAAATCAATGAATGATACAAACACTGTTGCTTTCTTCCCATGACATAAAAGCTATTTTGGTTCAGTACATTTCTAGTCAGCCTTCTCACGGAGATGGTGTGGATTGGGTTGTCTTTAACTGTTCTTAAAATGTCCTTTAATGTTTTGTGTAAAGCACTTTGAATTGCCTTGTTGCTGAAATGTGCTATATACAGTGAATATACTTGCCTTGCCTTAAACACAGGCGCTCACGTCTCGCTCACGTCTCGCTCACGTCTCACCTGCGTCTTGCTCACGTCTCGCTTCCAGTGATGATTCCCAGTTACAGCTCTATACGTCTATGCCATGTCTGTAATTCATGATTATAACAATGTTCTCTGTTTTTTTTCCCAGCTAAATGTGGGGGAACATCAGGAGTTGATTAAGAGACATTTTATCATGAAGCCCAGATTAAGTGTTGTCTGCTTATCCAGAAAGTCTCAGTTATTACCTGTAAGTATATTTCTTAACACATTAATTCTGTTAGCATTATTCCAGCCTTTTCACCAAGTAATCTTCCCTTGTAGCACTTTTGGTCTCAAACTGTAAACAAGTTCTAAATAATCTGATGTTCCAATGTTCCAATTAACTTTGATAAAAAAACACACTGAAAAGGTAAAAGTTTTTTAAGACCTCTACACAGGGCCTGTTAGCATTGCTAAAGCCTCTACACAGGGCCTGTTAGCATTACCAAAGCCTCTACACAGGGACTATTAGCATTGCTAAAGCCTCTACACAGGGCATGTTAGCATTGCTAAAGCCTCTACACAGGGCCTGTTAGCATTGCTAAAGCCTCTACACAGGGCCTGTTAGCATTGCTAAAGCCTCTACACAGGGCATGTTAGCATTGCTAAAGCCTCTACACAGGGCATGTTAGCACTGCTAAAGCCTCTACACAGGGCATGTTAGCACTGCTAAAGCCTCTACACAGGGCATGTTAGCATTGCTAAAGCCTCTATTTTGACAGGTGGGTGTGTAGCCCCCTGCCCTAAACCATCCCCTGCTTTATGGTCTATTTTCTTAATGTGACCATAATTTACTAAATGAACATCATGCTGTAGAAGAAGACTTGAAACTAGAGCTTGAGACCATAAACTCATTATGAAACTGTTTACTGAGGTAATTCATCAAGTGAGAAGTAGGCTCATTCTCTCATAGACTTCTAACCGGTCTTCTTTTATTTATATTTCGAGCCCTGCCTGTTGTGTCTGCCATCTCCAGCACATTAACACAGTTTCTTCATGTGTCCTGCCAGTGAACCTCTGAGAAGAAGAGGATGATGAAATGAGATAAAGTGGACGCCTGGAGGAGCCCCACCCCCTCACCTCCACCTCTTTGAAGCATGGCAGGCCTACAGCTTGTCACCCCTGCCACCTCACCCATGGGGCCTTTCTTTGGTCTGCCGTGGCAGCAGGAGGCTATCCACGATAACATCTATACACCTAGGAAATATCAGGTACCTGCATGTGTGTACCAGCTGCTTGATGTAATGTATAATTTGCATGGGACAATATGAAAACTTCATGTAACCATTATCCTGGCCAAAATAATTGTGATTCACTATATGATCCCGATAAGATATTACGACTTTTTTTTCTCTAAACATCACAACTTATTTCTCTAAACATTCCAACTTTTTTTCTCTAAACATTATGACTTTTTTCTCTAAACATTATGACTTTTTCTCTCAAAACATTACAACCTTTTTCTCAAAACATTATGACTTTTTTCTCAAAATATTCCGACTTTTTTTCTCTAAACATTACGACTTTTTCTCTCAAAACATTACAACTTTTTTCTTTAAACATTCCGGCTTTTTCTCGAAACATTATGACTTCTTTTCTCAAAACATTAAGACTTTTCTCTCAAAACATTAAGACTTTTCTCTCAAAACATTACGACTTTTTTTCTCAAACCATAACAACTTTTTTTCTCGAAACCTTATGACTTTTTTCTCTAAACATTACAACTTTTTTCTTGAAAACGTACGACTTTTTTTCTCAAAACATTACAACCTTTTTCTCCAAATATTATGACTTTTTTATCAAAACATTGCAACTTTTTTATCAAAACATCACAACCTTTTTAAGAAACAAATATGTGTGTTGCATCACAGATAGGACACTGTAGTAAACTGCAGTCAATTTGTGAGGATATTCACAATATTCACGATTATCCTGATAATGGAAATTCACCACGATAAACTTATTGTGCGTTTTTTTTATCATGATCCATGATAAAATCCATTATTGCCCCATCCCTATTGTATAACCATGTTCAGGCTAAAGCTAATGTAAACTGCTGTGTTTTAGTTTTCATGGATTATTTATTTATTACTTACTGTGCACCTGGCTGTACGTGTCCACAGGTAGAACTTCTTGAAGCAGCTCTTGAACACAACACTATCGTCTGCTTGAATACTGGCTCAGGGAAGACCTTTATTGCAGTACTTCTAACGAAAGAACTCTCCCACCAAATCCGTGGACATTACCAAGAAAATGCGAAGAGGACTGTTTTTCTGGTGAACACAGGTACCTGCAATGCACAATGCCTGCTATTGTTTTTGATGTGCTACAGAAGTTTCCATCTGCTTTAGTGTGAGCTGTACAATGAAAACAGCATTGGTCATTCTCAAGTTTCATCCAACTCATTGTTCCTTTAAATTGAAATAGGGATGCGCTGATCCGATATTGATATCTGATATCGGTCCGATACTGACTCAAATATCTGGATCGGGTATCGGTGACAATGTGGCCGATCTATGCGCGCCGGTGGCACACTGCCGCATGGCAGGGAGAAAAACAAACATGTCTGCTGTGTAGAGATATTTCTTCTGAGACATGTAAGAACCTAAATCTGCTGTTTTGGTGAAAATAACAGAAGTGTTGGTGAAATATTCTGACAAGAACATAGATTTATGTCGCTTTGATGGTAAAATGTGAAGTTTGATCGCTCGTTTCACCACAACTAGTGACGGATGTGTTGTGGATGCGAGGGGCGTTCATGTGTCATTAGAAAGGTGGGAATTTGTAGTTTCTGGTGATAGCCTGCATGTCTATATAGATAGTTGTTTAGATTCGAGATGCGTTCAGGTGTCTTTGAAATCGTGGCATTTTCTAGTTTTTGGAAATTACCTGCATGACGGAACTTATTACGGCTCTTTTGATCACAACTTGCTCTTATATTTACGACGTATATAACTGTCTCACTTTATTGTTAAAATGCTTTGTAATAGGGCTGGGCGATATGGCCAAAATGTTCTATCCCGATATAGGTAATTTCATATCTCGATAACGATATATATCACAATATAGCATGTTTTCTGGTACTTTAATAAATAAATAGTCTACATGAAATAACCACATAGTTTTGTATAGCCTACTCCCGGGTGAATCAAATATTTGACAAATAAAAAGTACAGAGTATTTTCTTACTTAACTTTAGTGCAAAATGAACACAACCCTTACAGCAGCTGTTTCTCAATACACTTAACTATACATATGCATATATACACATGTACAGATACAAATGTACATAGACAAAATAAAATAGAAAACTGGGCAAGAAAAGAAGATATGGGTGTGGTTGGCTTCATCTTCCCCACATTTCCGCCAGCATCTCGGTGTTACCTCCTCCGAATATTTTGCTTGAGTAGCGGGCGTTATGAAGAAGCGTAGTTGAGTTTTCCAAGAGTACTCTCTCCAAACTGTTGAACTTGTGGTTTTATTATTCAATGTATTATTGCTTATGTCCTTCCATATATCTGGTGGTATACTTAAATTCAGTTCCTTCTCCCAACTGGTGATTGCTTTGATTTGTTGACTTTTACACTCTTCTTCCAGAATGCGATAAATCTGTCCTAGTATGTTTTTGATGTTAGCTCTATTAGATATTTTTATTATATAGGCTATTAGGGGGTGTATTTCCTTCACTGTTTTATTTAATCCTATTACTTTTACAAAGTAACTTCTCAATTGTAAGTATTTATAAAATTGGGATTTTGGTAGAGTATATACTTTAGATCTCAAAAGTCTCAATTCCTTTATCCTTAATTATCTGATAGTATTTAATCAAACCTTTACTTGCCCAGTTTTTAAATGTGTTATCATCCAAAGTTGGTTTAAATTCCCCGTCTATTGCAATCTCCCTCATAAATATTAAGTCCTTTTGGATATCTTTTGGTTTTATGACTTTCATCCAGGCCATTATTGTATTTTTAATACATGTATTTTCAATTTTTCTAACATCTTTTGTAGGCATTTTAGCAGATATATACATGTTCCAGTTTTTACCCATTTGCTGAATTTCCATTTCTTTCCATTTTGCGTCTGAATAGTTGCATAGCCAAACTGTGATAGGTTTAATTAAAGCAGCATAATAGTAGTTGATTAAATTTGGGAGAGCCAGTCCCCCGTGTAATTTGGTTAATTTAATTGTTTTGCGTTTTACACATTCCGAGGTCTGTTATTTCCAGACAGATGACCGTCGTCAAGTATAGCAGACCGTTGCTATGTGTTGCACGTTCCACGCACGTAAATCACTCAGCAGAAAGCAGTCCGATAAATTTGACTAAAGCTGTGCCAAAACAACAAAACTTCAGCTTCCTGTTACTCTCTCTAATATTAATTTAATATATAAATGAAGAGCACAGAACTTTGGATTAATGGTGAATGGCTGAACTGCCCCCAGAAAAGAAAAGAAAAAGAGGCGAAAATAACGGAGCAGGAAGACAGACGACGGAGAAATGGACAGACATGAAGCAGACGGAGTAAACGGAGCAGTTTAAAGACTGGTTCATGCAAACGAAATTCTACATCACCCTGTCGGGGTTCTATTTTCAATAATGACCAGTTCATCCTACATTATCCCTTACTTACCATGCAACAAACTTTGTTTTATTACCTTTTTATTACCAGTTACACATATCCACCATTAATTGTTCTGCATTCTTTTGTCTGTGTACGAGTGGCTTGGTAAGACAGACAGGCAGCTAATCTGTATTACCTCCTTCACTTTCACTGCAGGAGGAGCAATTACTGAGTTGTCTTTAATCATAAGAATAAGGTCATTGCTCTAATTGTGCATTTACTTGAGTGATTTGTCTTTTGTCTGCCTGCAGTGCTCCCATGGATACTAATCTACTGAGCAACATACACAAGCTGTTTTCTGAGAGGATTGACATCTTCAGCTCAGTGGAGTTCAACAAGGTGAGTGCAGGTCTTAATTAGCGTTGTTTTCAGTGAAAAACATCTCACACACACACTCACTCACACACCCCTCCACTGTCCCAGGTCTCTGTGATGACGGGAATTATCAAAATCAGTTTAAAGACTTTCCTGGAGTGCGTCCGCCTGCGCACCTTTGGCCGTTACGGGCTGCAGCAGATCCAGGTCGACTGCCACTACCTGCAGATGTACCTGTGGCGGTTTGTCTCCGATGAGAACCTTGTACACTTCCTGCTGGATGAGATAGTGGGGAGCTCCGCCCACCGCTGCCTGGATCCTGCCCCGATGGAGCAGAGTGTGATCGAGGTAATCTGTGAACGGGGTTAAAGCTCAAAGTGCAGCACAGCCAGCTGGTCCTCTCCAAACACCATATCACAAACACAGACAGAATTACAATATACAAATTTAAACACACTCTGTCACATAAGTACTGTTAAATGTTGCATTTATTAATCCAGATTCAAATATACTGTAAAACGGCACAGGGATATCACTTTTACTACTGTGAGAATATCAATGAATCTTCCAACACTAAAGAAAATCAAACATTTGGCTGTTATGTTGTCAAGAAGATTAAGCCACTCAGTGCTGCAGGAATGAGTCCTAAAACCCGGAAATAACTTAGCATTTTTGCACTTCTGGTTCCCTCATCTCAAAGTCGATGTTTTTTTTTTAAATAGGATTTTGGTTAGAAGTTTGAAATAAGGTCTGTGGGTAACATGAGCTTAAGAGATTTTCATCTTTTGTTCTATGAGATAAAATATGTGAATTTTGAAGCTTTTACATGTCTTTAAAAAAAGACAGTTGCTAACAAGTGGCTAAATGAGACTGCAGAGGTCGTCGAGGACATTAAATGTCGTCAGCTTTGTAGTGGCGACGTTGAAGTCATGCGACCATGGTGTAGTTTGTTTATAGCCTAAAGTTAGCTTTTTACTTCTGGTGATTGCATTTACAGTGGTTTTCATTTGTGAAGATTATCTTGCTGAACAAAATGTGTAAGTATCATGCATTTTTGTTTGCCACAGAGCTTATTTTCTGCAATGATCCAAAATCCCTTTGACTTTTTGTTGAGGGAACCACGGTGATGCTAACCGGGTTGGCCTACAAAAATACGTCATCCCTGCATCACTCAGTGACATTCCAGGCACTAACCATTCAAAGTGCACAGGAGTCTCAAAGCAATTGGGTTTAATATTACAATAGTAATTTACACACCCTAGAATATGAGAAGAGAACCCCCTCTCATCTCCTCTATCTGCAAAGATAGAAAAAAAATTAATTATCCATGATACAAGCAAAACTTTTTAGCACGTGTTTCCCTGCAAGGAAATGTGTTTAATATGATATGAATGACTAAAGACAAAAGTTGTGTCCTGTGGAAATCTCATGTATTAATCAATTCTTTTAGGGGTCTTTTTGCTGAATAATTTGCAATCTGAATGTCATCTCATTATGTAATCCAGTGTGTATCACTAAAGTAACTGCAGCAGATTTACTGTAACTCTTGCCTTTTCTCTGTTTTCTGTGTATGTCTTCCACAGATAAACAGTAGGTTTAGGAATGGTTTAAATGTGTCTACAATAAAAGTGTATGAATGTGAGATTAAAAATGTGTGTTCTTCCTTTACAAAACAAGTTGAAACAGGCACTTATTAATACTGCGCAAGTTTAAATCTATGGTACAGTCTATTGAGTCCAGGCTGTCTGCGTGCACATGTTTTATATGATCATTTTAAAATCGTAATCAAATGTTCTCTGTGTGTTTTTATGTTATCTGTTGAAACTTAGTGTTGCTGCCACTCTTGGCCAGGTCTCCCTTGTAAAAGAGATATGTGTGGGACAAACCTGGTTTAATAAAGGCTTTAAAAAAGTTAAAACATTTTTTAAAAAACATCGTAGAAATGATATTGTAACTACACGGATATCTGTTATATTGCTGTGAACACTGAAGCTGCAACTGCAAACTATTGATGTAATTCAGGTGTATTTCACAACGTCTGCAGCCTGCTGTCACTGTAGGATGCACTGTCGCCACCTGATGAGCTCATTTGATTGGCTGAACGCTCTTCTCTCCACCCTCTTCTGATGACCTCGGAGGGATCTGATTGGCTGAGAGGCAGTTTCGTGTGTCGGGGGCGTTTCCATCTGCAGGCTGCTGCCGAATGAATGCAATATCATTACAGTCCCATCTACACCTCCATGCTTTACACCGGTAAGACACTGAATTTACTGTGTTACAAGACAAACCGCTTTTTACATATAGCCTACGCTGTATTTTTCTGCAAAGCCGCGTTGTTTCTCTCGTGCTCAGACCGTTTTAGCATCGGCAGGTAATGATGGGACAGCAGCGTCTCACATGTCGAAATGTAGCTGCATGGACACAGGTGTGACCGGAAATTAGTCTCGGTGGTCGCAGTAACTCAACACGAGTATACAAAATAGTTTAAATTATGTCACAGAATGTAAAAATTTAAAAAAAAGCCTAATATAAAGAATATTTTAATATAGGTCTACTTTTTGGTGACACTGAAACATCACATCGTTGATTTATCTTGTCCTTATTTGTTGTTTTTTATGGATGTATGCAATATACTTAAAGTATCAAAAGTAAGTGGCAGAATGGCCCCTTAGATTAGTGTATTATTATTATTATTGGTGCATTTAAAGGTAGGCCTCATTTTAATGCAGCTGGTTGAGTGAAGGTGTACTTTGAACTATTTTAAAACCTGTAGGATAGTTGACATCTGTCTCACTGTCCTGATAAAAACATTCTTGTCAGTACACTTTGCTAACCTGTACTCCAGGTACAGCGTTGCACCACTCCAGACTGAGGCCACAGTGAATAAAAACACCTGCCTGGATATGCATGGCCTTTAATCTGTAATTATGCGCCATACTTTACTGCATAAATTGACCATAAGTATGTTTTGTATGTGCATGCTACAGTGATGTATGGTAGCTGATGCATGTAGTGGAGGTAAAAAGTACATAATAGCATAAATTGGAAATACCTAAGTAAAGTACAAATACCTCAAGGAAGTAAATTCTTGACACCACTGCTAAACAAGGATGTTTAGCTTCTTATTTATTTAATTTTCTTTCCAAATCAAAGTTCATCTTCAGAAAGCTCTGTCTTGTATTCAAAAAAAAAAAGCCATCTAATTAGTGCCATTTATTTTTTTCATCAAATGTCCATATTATTATTATTTTTTCACAGGAGACCAATAATGAGGCCAAACAGTCAAGCGTTTAAACACAGACCCTCACATGACACAGAGAGGGAGTTTGGAGGAACCCTGGGTGAGTCACAGCAGGCACCAACACGATACATCTTCATTTTATTTAAGACGCTCTTCCCTTTATATTAACTCCACACTGTATAGCAACATCTCCTATTACATTTGCTGCAGCTAAGCAGAAAATAAACCAAACCTTTTCTTTCATTCTATTGAATGCACTCTTGTCACGTGTTACTTGTTCACGCTTCTGTAAACTGAATGCTGAATTTAATTTTCACATCACTGCGATGCAAAAGCTGCTTTTCTGTACAAACTACTGAAGGTGAAAGTCAAGTGAACCATGTTAAAAAGCTGCATGTATTTCTCAGTGAACAAAAGTATTTTATGAAAGGAAGAAATAAACACTGATGTTAACATACAGGTCAAAATAGCACTCTCTGCCCAAAGACATCTACCGTCAATAGCAAAATAACTTTCAAAAAGCTTACAAAGAAATATCTCACTAAATAACAGTATACTGTAGGCACAGAATAATAATAATAAAAAGTAATAGCGCCTTTCAAGGGACCCAAGGACTCTTTACATGAAGGCAGAACAAGTAACACACAAACAAAAACCGAACAAGACCATAAAGAATAGAAAATAAAATGAATATTATTTTAAAGTAATTTTAAAGTAATTTGTTTATCAGCTTAGTCTGCTTGCTTTAGTATGGCTGTATATCCGTTGAGTGTCTCTGTTTTTATGTTTAATTTTTACTGCTAAATCTATTACTACCTCATTCTTAATTTCTCTCATTTGTGTGTCTGTTCAGCTTGCTGATTGTTTTTACATCTTAAGTAGTTTGTACTTTTATTATACGTCTGTATTTCTAATGTTCAGGACCACAGGAAGTCTAGAGACACACACGTGCTTCTAATGGAGATCCTTAAATAAACAATAAACAGCTGGCATACAAAAGAGCATTAATACTAATTTACTTTGTACAGTATGAAGATCTATAGAATCATGATATTTGTTGTTTCATAAAATCCTAAAACTGTTGCCACATTAGAAATAATAAGATGACAAAGCTCGCTGCAGTATAGAGCACAGCATGAACTCAATCAACATTTTCAGTACAGCTCCAATTAACAATCATCACGACCTCCCAGATAAGATTTGTCATTGTAGACATGACATGAAATGGAATTGACAAATGCATCACAGCCTGTGTGCGTGTGCGTGCTTCATCTCCTGCTGCGTTCCTTAAATTGAGCGTCACATCCAATTTGCTCTCCAGTTGTTTTAAAAGTAAAATCAGACTTTAGATGTGACAATACTGAAGTCAGCCAAGCGTTTCGTTGCACACACACTGACAGCTAATCTAATTGTTTTGCTACTACACAGTTATTCAACATGCTTAATTATTCACAGTTATCACACATTTGCTATATTCATCTGATAGTCTCACTGTGCTCCATTATTAAATTTTTCCCTGCGACGCTGCTTCACTTGTTTTCTATCATCATTGTTTCTGACTCAGTAATGTCAGCCTTCTCACTTTTACCGTGGGGCGGCTGTGGCTCAGCAGAGCGGTCGTCCACTAACCGGAAGGTCGGTGGTTCAATCCCCCCTGCAGTCTACATGTCGAAGTATCCTTGGGCAAAATACTGAACACTAAATTGCTCCCGAAGGCATAGCCATCAGCATGCGAGTGTGTGTAAATGTTTATATCCCCTGATGAGCATGTGCCTTGCATGGGAACCTCTGCCATCCGCCTGTATGAATGTGGTGTGAATAGGTAAATGACCCGCAGCGTAAAGCGCATTGAGTGGTCGTAAAGACTAGAAAATCACTATATAAGTACAGTCCGTGATGTTTGTTACATCCACTGGTGCGTAATTACGCACGTTCAGTGTGTTTACCGGGAACACACGTTTGTGCCAGCTGGGCCAGGCGTTGTCATTTGACATGCGTGGACGATGTTTCTGGACTAACTCTACCACCAAACATTGCTGGTGTTTTTGATTTTGACTGGCAGGCAAGGTCAATATAAAATTCATGTTTGTTGGTATTTTTACATTGAAAGGTAACAAGTTTTGATAAATGAATATATCAAAGCCATGACAGCTTGATAGGCTGACATGTCAAAATGTCCTCAGTGAAACAAAAATGTATTGGCCCACACTAAAAAACTTTTGAAGTGATATTGCTCAAAGGCAGATGTCTTTTTACTGGTGTGTCGGAGTCGCACTGGTGTCATATAATGCACGGTTACTCCTATGTCAACAGTAGTAAAAGTAGTAGTTTTCCACAGTATGGTTCCTGTGGTTGCTATGGCCACACGAAGTGAAGTCAGAAAAGTTAAATTGTCAACTCAGGCGGTCGCAACAAATGGGAGCAGGAATAGCACTCTTGCATCATACACAGCGTCAGTGGCAGACAGTGCTTACACTGGAACAACAGATGTTTTAGTCATAAACACTTACTATTTGAAGATAATCAGTGAGAGTAAAACCTACAATGTTGTAATATGTCCATTTCTGGCCATCTTCTATCAGTTTTTGCAGAGGGTTTTACTACATTAAAAGGAACAGCCAACCCTGCTGTTGATGAACCATTCTTGGACTATTGCATTATGATGGTGTTGCATCAGCTTATGGTTTTGAAGTTGAGAGATAAGTGCACTGGTGGGATGCTAACCAACGTGTGTCGAATGTAAAGAAGACAGTTTTTGACCCTGGGATCAACAAGCCAGTGACAACCGAGCTATAACTCAGGTCAACTCCTACAAGTCTCTGCTCTGGGTGTGTATATTGTCACTCCCTTAGCTGGGGGGCCATATGACAATCTCTGTTCCAAGAGCTATAAACATGATGGGTGTTGAGAATCATTTAGTCTCGCGTAGCCAGACCTATCTCCACAGTGCTGTGTCCACGCTGGGGGAAGGTCTGGATTGAATGTCTTTAAAGTTGCTCTCTTTTTGAAAGTAACTTACAGGAAGCTGCGGACGTCCAGGTTGAGTGAAACGGAGGCATCTTTTGCCTTCTGCTTAGAAGTGAATTTACAACTCACAGCAACTTACTATGATACAGGCTCTGGCTGATCTTTGATAACCTGTGTCGGCAAAAAATGTTTAGTTAGCACACATTAGCTTGGAGGGCTAACTTGGCTTGTTTATTATTTTAAGTTATGTGAGCTTTGCTGCCACCGCCAAACCCCGTTCAAAAATCTGGCAGTTTAATAAAGCGTTGTTTAATAGTCTATAAATGAAAAAAGGAACATGTGATGTTTGTACTAAAATTTTGATAGAGGAGAAAGGAGACGGTGGTCTGTGCATCTGGCCTTTTTTTTGCCATAAAGCTGCAAGCCGTGCACCATGCCGTGCATGCATAAACTGTAATAAACTGTAATAAAACAGACTACAGGACACACGGATCGAATAGTTCAATAATCGTATTGAACAGCCAAATCCGATTTTGAGTCAGGTACAGCCCTAAATACAGTATTTTCAGGATAAAGATTTTATCATGTCTTTCCAACACTTACCTAATATTCGTCTTTGTTTTGTTATTTTATTGCTATAAAGCATACATTTTAAGTTGAATGAACTACAGGGAACAAAATGAACTGAATGCAGTAAAAAAAAAAATTTTTTAAAAAAGGCGTGCTGCCTACTTCACAGGTCAGCAATGAAATAATCAACATTAATTCCAGAAATTCTGCAAAGCCCTCCATAATGACCTTTACCAGTTTCCTTCAATACAACATTAAAAACACTTCCTCCGTAAATAATTCACATGCAGTTGAATTTATCTTGGTATCTTAACTCTAGATTTGTGAAAATACACTTTCTGCTGCACTCAGTTCAGAGTTGGTAATTGAGTTAAGTAAATTCCTACAACTCTCTTATCTACAAACATCAACTGAACAGCCCACTTACATCTAGATGACATGTCATTTCTGCTTCAGGATAAAGGCTCTCTTGAACTAAACCACTGAGTTTAAAACATGTTAAAAGTCTATGATAAATCATTTCATGTAAAACTTTCAATTATCATTATTTCTTCACATTATTGCCACATCATGACCATGTAATTACTGATATCAGCTCATCCACCAACATGATTATCACTTTTTTTTTGTTATCGGACGCAAGTTAGTCACAAACACAGCGTATCTGTATAAGGACAGGATGTGCAGCTTCATTTTTACATTCCATTGTATATTTTATTCAATAATGTCAAGCCACCAGTGGTCATGAGCATACACTATAACAGTCTGGCAGACAAGGCAGCAAAATAGAGAAAAAATAATCTGTAATCTTCTTAGTGTTTGTTTACTGCTGCAATGTATAAATATTAAAATCACAGAATGACAATGGATGTTCATTAAACTGTGATAATGATTTTTTAATCTCACTCGATTTGACTTTCTCCATAATGCTCCAAAATTACCCTGAAGTAGCTGAGCAGAGGCAGTCATGGTTTTACCTCTTATCATCGCAAATAGACTGAAAAACCATGCTCTGTCTATATAATTAGTTTCACAAAATTATAGCACCCAGCTAATTAATATTTTCATGTCCATCCACAGTAATAAAATGATGGATTTGATGAATTACATTGCCCCCCCCCTGCAGGACTCAGCTTAAATAACTATAAATATATGCAAAGAGAGGCACATTTTGAGACCATGGGGGGGTGGAAATTATTGGAAAATATATTCATGAATTTGCTTTCCATGTACTTTTCTGGGAAAGAGACGACTGAAACCTATAAATTACTGGAAGCACAAAATGTGACACAAGGTCCATTATAGGATGTTAAAATGTTTTGTGTGTATTAAGGGAATGTGTCAAATAAAATAGTATATCCTACACCTCACATCTATGGCTTAGATGACAAAAATGTGGCACAAGTGGCAGTGATGCACTTCATGTGTACTAAATGACAGCTGCCAATGACCTTTGCCTGTTTACTTATTCCTTTTCCATATATGCTACTTCTAGATTTGTATTCAGATCTTTTCATTTAAATCTGTCAGTTTTAGTTATTTCTTGTGCTTTGTGAGAGGGGGACTCATATATGCATGATATGAGACGTCCCTCACTCATTAAACTGCACCACCAGATCTGTATGCAGCCTCATTGACTTGCTGCCTGGAAAACTGGACAACTTCCACTATGACTAACATGGCTCTTTAATTTGTTGGATGCATCAGAACACAATGAAAGCAGGCAGTTGTTCTGGTGTTTCTCACATAATGTCAAACATTAAACGTTTAGATCTTGTTTAATGTTTGATTTCTCTGAACTGTCCAACGCCACCACAAGCTGCCATAGAGGCATTATACTTATTGTCTTCACTATTCAGAATAAATACTATGATTGCTGTGAGAAAGAAGACTCATCACCACCAAGTCAGTAGAGTGTAGGGACAAGGTTTTAGGAGGGATCCAGGTGGCAGGTCCTACATCCGCAGCACAGGTCATGATGAAATTTGTATTTGCTTGGGTATTGTCCTCTTGAATTACATCAATTTTAAAGTGAGGCAAATTTCTCAGTTTAAGAAACTGAGGTGGAAAAAAATGCAGCTGCAGTGAAATCTTCTCTTGACCTCTGGCACAGTGTAACACTAATGATCCCAAGATTTTAGACAACATTTTATTTATAGAGCATATCTTACACAGTCTAATGCAAGTGGTTTTGAGCTCCTCTAAATAGGTAGCATATAGTCTTGAGAGTTCATTACAAGACTGACAATATAGTGTTGTATCTGCACTGAGCACTTACACCAAACTATGATGTTATCACAAGCCAACAATACACATGGAAAGGCGGATTAAATAGCACTACAATATAAAAACTGAAGTAATGTACTTATGTGGACAAATTGTACTTGTATACACCTTTGAAAGATGCATTGGTACATTTTAGAAGCAGATGCATTTCATTTTCTTGCTATTGTTTATCGTAAATTGTTATTAATAGCATCTTGTTAACCACATTCATACAGTAAAAAGCACTGAACATAGGCTACTACTGTGCGAGTAGATGTGACTGCCTCACAGGATACTGTGAAACTGATTCCCATAAGTCATTAATATACCTACCATCACTTACCTACTGTTCAATATTCAACAAAGACATCTCACAAAGATTACAACTGTTTCTCAAGCTGCTAGTTAGAAAAGAATCAGTCATTCAGTCATTGTTTCATTGTTTTCCTCATTCAATCCCTAACCCCACTGGACCTCCTGGTCCCCAATCAATTGGACCTGGTTTTGCAAAGATGACTTTTTTAAAGAAAAAAAATGTTATTGTCAAGAGAAACATCTCAGATGAACAGAGTGAAGTAATAAAGCACCACAATCTCCAGAGAGGACTCTTTCTGTTTGACCTTGAAAGTCAGTGATCTTATGGTCTTTCAGTGTTCTATAAAACATGGAGTGATCATACGTCCACTTTCATTTTAGTTATCTGGATATCCAAAATATATATTAAAGTAGAAGGGCACTCTAAGAGCACAGACCTTCGCCAAGGCCATATCCTATCTCACAATGTTAACGAAAGTGAAAAAATAATGTGCGTATCTGCCCCGTGATTCGGACTCACTCCAAAATTGAACGGGTTCTTCCTTTCCACCAAGTTTCATTTAAAACCGGGACAGTAATTTTTCCGTAATCCTGCTGAAAAAACAAACAAACAAACCAAACCAAAGACATAACCTCCTTGGCAGAGGTACCAAACTCAATAGTTGTATAATAATGAGTTGAATATATCTAACCACTCATCCCAAAGGCTGAGCGTTTTCCTCACTACTCAACAGAACTGATGACGCTCCTAGGGTGAGTGGAAATACTGCTCAATTCAGTGGATTTTGACTGTACATTTCTGGACAGCCTTACTGACAATTTGCAGGTTGTGTGATGTTGAAATATTACATAAATAGTCTCACATGTGTCAGCCTTTATATAACTAGCAACCATGCAATTCATTTCTGGATGGAGTTCCTTTTGTTGCAATCAATTTTCTTTTTAAAACCTATGGTGTAGCGCTTCTGTAAGTTTGACAACTTTGACAGGTGAAATCAGCCGAACATAAGAGCCACTTGTAATCACAAGCTTGATTTCCACAGGTTTCAAGAGTTTCCCTTTCTACTTGAACACTTTTAAAATGCTGGTACAGTTGGCAGCATTCCTTTATTTGCTTTTGTTTTCTGGATTTGCAACCTATTTATTTAGGTCACCTATGTGTGGTCAAATTGTTGAATGTTTTCTTTGCTTGTGTTTTGCTCACTTGATTGTGTTTCTACAGCATGTTGAACTCTCTTGGCCACCGTAGAAAAACCTTTATTTGACATTGTGTAGATCTTTAATACGGAAGACATTTTGACATGAAACAATAGGAAAAGCAAAGGTGTAAATAATACAATTAATGATGGCTGAATTCCATTTAGCTGCTTTGGTTTCAGGGTGCATGCTGGGTCACTGTCACAGATTACTGGAACGCTTGAATAGAGCAGTGCCATTGTTAATGTTATTGGTGACACCTGTCAAAATGTCTGCTGTGAAAAGGCCAATTCTGAGTTGAGGTGTATCTATCAAGACTTTTAGTCAATAAACACAAAGTACAATGTGCGAACTGTGATATATTACCATGGTATTACAAAAATCCTAACAAGAACTGGACCAACATCATTGTTTCAAGTTTTGTGCTTATTCTTTACCCCACTGCAGCAACAACAGAACTCTGCTGTTTAAATCAATAGTTTCATCTATCTTAACTCTTGTCTGTCTGACACTGTACATGAGATTGGCAATTCATTTAAACACTTGGCTGTTTAATGCGTGTCATCTAAATTGGAAAATTTGGGATTTATAGAGACAGCTCATAAATAGCATTGCTGTCCCGGTCATCTGGGACCATGTATATTAAAAACTGTGTAATGATGTTTAAATGGCATGAATTGAAGCAGTGATGTTGACACAATAAAGTATTAAAAAAAGAATGATAAAGATGCATGTGATGTTGAAGGTTGTGAGACAAAAGGCGTTGCTCAAATGATGATACTTCATGAATTCAATTTTGTCAAGATTCAACATATTGGCATAACAGGCTAATTTCCTTCACTGAATGGAAAATGTTACAGAGGAAGAGAGAAGAGACCAAAGAGAGGTCATGTTTAAACACCAATATAATTGTATAACCCTGTAAAAGAGGGTTTCTTTCCACATACATGTTTAAACTATATTTTATATAATCAGTTCATCACACCACACCTCAGCAGTGGTTAACATTAACATGATTGTTGTGCAATGGAGGATTGAAGCTTTCCTGTTGTTGAGAAAACTAAAATGTGTACTTTAGTTTATAGAAAGAGATACTAATTTAAGCATGTTTAAATTACTTATTACCTATAACTCAAAACGTAACTTTGTTGAAGTTCTCAATGCACATGGAGCTTATTTTAGTAAATGGCAATGGCCTTTACTGTGAAACAAATGCAGTGAGAACATGAATTATAGACTTTAAAAGTGTATCATTAAGTTTAACCACATACCCTCGGCTTATTATTGATTATCTTTAACTTTCACAAGCATCCAACAGCATTCTTAAAGAACACTTGGAATTTTACCTGCTCCCTTTGTGCAGTCAGTGTGTTTGCTGTTGATTTAAAACTCATCTAATTAATTATTCAAGGGTATTATTTTCTACATTGAATCTATTTCCTGCATCAGCGATGCCAGTAATGGCTCCCAGAGGATTCTGGAGTGCTACGCTTTCACCTCCACTGCTTATAACACACTGCCTTCATAATAGTGCTGCAAACAAATTCAACACGCATTGCACACACACAAACACACAAATCAATGTTTCAAGGGCTTGCAGCGTTTAGCAAAGTACTGCACTAAGTGCATTTCTCTTCTTGGCAAAGTGCAGGGTTTTTGTTCTCTACCCAACTGAAGACGTTTCAAAGACGTGATGTGGATAGGCCAGAGTATGGTTGAACAGTATGGTTGAATAATAAAAAACCTTTGGTCCTAAATTGAGTCTTATGTGACTCATCATGCTATTACAGAACCAGTCTTACACGAGTTGCATTCCTCAGGAGGAGATCTGGTGACATTTTTAGTCAGTTTTTGCTCTGGACCCTGGGAATTGTGTCCCAGCTTGTTTTCTGTCTACCTCTTTCAAGTAAAGTATGAAAGTAACTACTATTTTAACTCTAACATCCTAGGGTTATTTTATCCCATCGAGACTGTTGTCTGAAAATTCACACAATGACTGCAAGGGCCATATAACCTGTGGTGGACTGGATCAATGTGTTCCATGGAAATTAAGTGTTTTCAGTAGGAAAACTAGGGCTGCACAATAAACCAATCACAAAAGAGCTACACCCTGGCTGCAGCAAAGGGATTTTTTTTTTAATTACCTCCAAATAAAACTGTATGATGGAATAATGCAATCCACTATTGCTGCATCCTTTGTGAACTGATATGCTGTTGTTCTTATGTTGACAAACTATCTGAGCAAAGGGAAGGTCAAGCCATGTATAATCTTGTACATAAGACAAACATCTGTATATTTAATCAAGTTTTTCCAACTCAGCACATCATGTTGTTTTCATATTGAACAAAGACTGTAGTGTGCTAGCCTGCAACCAAGTTGTTTAATAGTACGAGTGATATGGGAAATGACCATAGGATGCATGTAGATCTTAGCCGCCTCATCTGACATGTAATTTTGAATAAATCTGAAATTTGAAAGATTGAATTTGACCCGGTTACAACCCTTTTTCACCTGAGCCTAGAAAGAATGATTAGATTCAATCAGAACTCAGAGGTACTTGCCTTCGGATACAACCTGTAGCCTTTCCCCTGACAAAGGCGCCTGGCTATACACTAACTTGTGTCATACTGCTACCATGTACACACATTACAGTGTCATCCACATACATTTGGATTTTTGTGTCAGGAAATACAGACATTTGGATTTTAGTGTCAGGACATACAGATGGCAAATCGTTGATATATAATGTAAATAGGAATGGGCCCAGGTTAGATCCTTGTGGGACACCTGTGGACAGACAGAGGGCAGCTGATCGAACCGATTTAACAGATGATTCTATCCATTTAAGTGCAACTGAAGAAGAACTTCAGGTAGATCACTTAGATATAGGCCTTAAGAATTATATGATTTTCAGTGTTAAATGTTTTCTTGAGGTCAACAAACAGCTCAGACAAGACCACCTATATCCAATAGAGATTTTTTTCCTGTGAAAAAATAATTGGATGTCTCAGTGGAATAATTGGCTCTGAAGCGAAGCCACGAGGCTGCCCCTCAAATTCTCAAAGTGACGTGTGCAGAAAAAAAAATGTGTTTTTGCTACATTCGAATTTTCAGTACCACAGACATGTCTTGTGCATAATTGCTTTGTTCATCACTACTTGCCAGCAGTCATTCTATCACTTAACCAGCAGTGTCACAATAGGTGAGCTGATATTTTCTTCTATGCTCTGTTCATTTGTTGCAGCTAGCTTGTGTTAATGCATAAAGCCACTGTTGAAATATTAAAAATGAATACTGGATAAATGGCAGACACACTCTGAGCAGTACAGTACATGGCTAATATACAGTTATATTGGTTATTGTCTCATGTAAGTGCAGCTGAATCAATAAATTCACAATGTTTCTTGAAGACACCGACTCCAAAAGGTCTTTTTGTCTCATGAAATGATGTCAAACTCTACAAGTGTAGGCTGCCATTAACTGTCACCTGCACAGTGTACAGGTAAGGAATTTATTGAAAATGTTTCCAGGTAAAAGAATGAGTCACCTGAGGGCTGACTAGCTGGTAGGCTGAACAGCATTGTATCATGATCACTGCAGTTGTATGTAATCTGTTTCTCATGACCACTCGCAGCGCTGAATGTTGCCATGTGCTGTTTTTACACTTGATGACAATTGCTTCATGTATACTGTTCAGTTAAAAAGAAAAATAAGATTATGGGTAATTACAAGGCCAGCCTAATCATATAGCTTAAAAAAGGTAACTGTATTTCTGACACCGAGATCTTTCAAAAGCGTACCAGAAACTATACCAGATAATGAGTAGAATCAAAGCTTTAAAGATATTTTACTCAGCCTAGGATCACCCTATTGGCGTACCACGGATGGCTGTGCCTTCAGTCGAGCTTTTGCTGCACGGCCCATTTTGGCAGCCGCCGGTATACAAATATATTAAGGCAGCAGACTACAGTTATATGCACAGAGCCAGTTGGTCTGTCCAGACCATAGCGGCACGCAGCTCCATGGTCGGTTCGCGATCTAGTTTCTGGTCTATTTTCTCCACGAGCCGCAAGTGAATCTTGCAAGAAAACACACTGATAATCTATTATAAACGATAAAGACATATAATATAAATGATCTGATTCTTTACTTCTGCTTTTCACTTTGACACTAACTCATCTGCCATTGTCTTGGTGTGAAAGTGAAAATTAAATCAGATTTTTCTGTGTGTTGCTGCTGCTGGTGTACAGAGCAGACACAAGATGAGCGCTGATATGCAAAAATAAACTAAATGGGTTTTATTTCTATTAAAAAAGCAAGCAGTGGGGGCGGTGGGCAAGTAATGTAATTGGTGTATGCCCCAACACCATGCAACACCATGTAAAATGTATGCAGACACTGCAGGCAGCCTCATCAGTGTGGCTGCTGTGGAATTAAGTTGGCACGCCCCCTTATGTCAATTTCGCCATTCTATGGGCAGACGCCAGCGTCACGGTAGCAAGCCTTCATCCAGCTAAACTAGCTTACAGGGCTCGAAAAACTATTGTATAGACGTCCCCAGCCACCACTCCTACTCCCAACAAGTGAAACATTTATCAGATTTTTCATTTGAGTTGGTTGTGGGACGGTAAGCAAGTGTAACTGTGAAGCCTTTTAGGGGCCGTCCACACGACAATGGAACGTTTTGAAAACAATGTTTTTCCATTGCATATTCAAAACTATGTTTCAAGTTACTAAACACAGAGACAATGCAGGCAATAACTGTTAAAGACATGTTCTTTCATGTTCAGCAATTATGTGCCTCATTTGTTATTATTAAATTGTTGTATTTTATTTAAAAAGCCCATATCGGTCGACCATTATACAAAACATTCCAGTTGCTAGAGAGAATGTGGAGAAAATAATGACGACCATACACATATTTGTACATGTAAATAATACAAACTTATTGGTCAGATATTTTACAAACAATAGAACAAATATTCAGGAAAGTGGGGTATCTAGAAAAACACAATATACTGTTGGGAAAACGTCCCAAAACTTTCAAAAAAGAAGAACTATATCTCTTTTGAATCCTGACAATTACAGCACTCAAGCAGATAACAAAAGGTTAGACAAATTTTCCCGTTCACAATCTCTTTTATTAAAAGGCAGCAAACAGGAGTATGCGGTTCTATAGTCACACAAATATAGCCTAGTATGAACTGTGCTTCTGTGACATGCTAAAACCCATTATTGTTAACTGACTAACCATATACTCTATAAATATTAAACAAATATTCACTCATGCTTTGAGCTGATGATTTAAGGAACACATGAATCTAATAGAAAACCATAGTAGTAGTGTATATGTATGTGTGTGCCTGCCTGCAACTATCGGCACAGATCTTACATATATCGTATTCTTGTAAATGTGCCATTACAATTCTCCTTTGAGAGTTCAATAAACAAAGGGAGTTTTCTTAAAAAATTAAAGAACCTGTGTGCGAGGCTGCGCTAATGTAAAAACAACTAAAGATTAAGGTTATCTTTGTTATATGAGGCAAGACAATACAGCCAACATGATGTCAATTATCTGATAACCAGTTTACAGTCTGTCTCGTAGATGCAGAGTAAACCAACTTGTTAAATATTTTTTCTCTCAAGACTTAACTGCAGTAAAGAGGACAATTAACAGCAATGTCAGTTTACGTCTCATATAGATAAAGCCCATTTCATTTAAATGGACATGCCAAGTAAATCCAATGTCTTATTGCTTCCTGCTGATAAAGTTGAGTGTTTCATAAACAATGTTTTGTACAGCCAGGAGCATAACAGATTCTGCACGACTGTCCCCATCAGAATGACAATTTTTCTTTCTTTTTTTTTTTTTAATCAACAAGCCTCGGCAAGAGCATTTAATTTAGAGAGCAAAACTCTATTTCTATAATCACTGTAGGATTATATACATAGGAAATGACAGATGAGGAGACTAGAGAGGACACCAATAATTAAAACAAAAATGTGTGTGAATTCATGTGCAATAGGAGAAGAGTAAGGGGTGGTAGGGTGTGGATAGAAAGGAAAAAGGTGGGTAAAAGAGAAAGATAAATCAGAAATTACACCACACAAAGGATCCAAAGGACCCATTAATATAACTCTGCCCATTTCTCAGTCCAACAGACAGCATTATAGAGACTGAATGATGAAAGTGCGAGTGGAGTGGAGACTCACCTACAATATTTCAAATCATTCTTCTTCTCTGATGTATCAATTCTCATTTGCATCACAGTAGCTAGAGTTACACTGTTCATTTAAAATTTTATAGAAACGTTCAAACTGATTTTTGGTCTATATTAATGTCTGCATCTGTGCTCGCACGATCACAGCACTGCAAATCCTCAGAAAATGAGACACGAGATATTTAAGTTTGCATGTCTGAATCAACATCCCAGTGGTAAAACTCAATGTCCTCATGAATATATCAAAGACTAAACAAACATCTGCTTTTAGGCTTGGGCATGCATCTGCATCTAACGGTGGGATCCCAACCTTCTAATCTGCTGCAAAGGTTTGTTAGATCAATAAGAAATGTGATGTATTTTAATGCTGTGTGTTTTGCCGTCCTTGCAGGTGCACAGGGAATGCTAGAAGTAAGTAACGGGAAAAAAGCCTCTAATGCTGCTACCCTGCATCTTATTTACTGAGTGCCACAAAGTCAACCAAATACAACAGCTTTGCTCAAACACTGTAATCACCAGGGGTCACACACAGACACACAAGACATGTGTGGCCTAAATGAATACCCACAGTGCCCTCTACTGGGGACAGAGAAATGCACCTTTAAACTTCATCTTTGACGAGAGTAATGCTGAACAGGAGTCCCAGTTTAGGAAACAGGTGCTCACATCAATAAAAAATGAAATTTTGTTCCTACCTGTAATTGCACGGCCCTGTGCCTCAGCCACACTGAGAAATTGGTGTAGAACTTGACTGGATGGTGAACCTCTGGAGAGCTGAGAACAGTTCAGACAAACCAAAACAAAATAAACAAAAAGGAATCTCATTTATTATAGTATACATTTTTAAAATGGCAATCTCAACAGAGTTTCTATCAGTAGGAAATATTGTTGTTTTAGTATCAGCAAAGCTCAGTTTGTGCAGTCATGTAAAATGTACCATGGTTGGATTTAAGTACTATACACACACACACACACACAGTGTTTCCCCTAGGTTGACAGCTTTGGCCTGGCGGATGACTAAAACACTAAACACATCGCAAAAGACTGTGACATATTGCAAAAAACACTCTGAGTTAGTTAAAAGAAAGTATTAGTAGAAAACCTTTATGGTGCCTTTTGTGTTCAGATCAATAAAAGAATATTGGAAATAATGACCTTTCTTTTTTTATTCAACAAGCAATTTGTTGTATTTTAGTAGTATACTGAAAACAGCAGAAAAGGTAGAACTGACTACACATAACTATCTGTTTATTTATCACAAGGAATATCGTTATTGCATTATTCAACACTGTTATCGAATATTGCATATTTTCCTCATATCGTGCAGCCCTAGTTGTGGCGTTAAAAGTTACCAGGGGAAGCCCTGAAGCTTTTAAAAAAAAAAAAAAATGGTACACATGGAGGAGGATTGTCACATGGCTGTTCAGCCTGGTATATTTAATTTACACAGAAACCTTAACATTAAAGATGGTTCATAAAAACACATGAAATCAGAGGAATGGAAACACACCTGGTTTATTTATCAACAATTTCTTTTGATTTTTTCTTAATGATGTTGTTGTGACAGAAAAAGTAAATTGATTATTTGACTCTCTCTGTAAAGAGCATGGAAGACATTCAGATCTTCCTGGGCTTTAAAGAAGGTAAAACAAGGTAAGATAAAAACTCCCAAATCCACAATTGTACATAATATTTTTGGTGTTGTCAAGGTAACGTGATATGTAGCTGCAAAGTGCTGCCCCATTCCTGTTTAATGCAGCGTTCCAGGCAGCTCAGAACTCGTGATATTTTCCGACCTCCTACTAGAAAAAGTACAATGGAGCACCACTCAAAGTCGGAGTCCGACTTCAGCTGTCTGACGTCACACAACAATGGCAGCGTCATGGAGGCCATGGGGACACATCGTAAATAGTAAGAAATCAACTAAAGGCAACGTAAAGTATATTTGCATATATTTAATTTAAATAATACATCACATACACAATATATCTTATAGTGAAACCTGTTCTGCATGTAATTTGGTGTCAAAATATGTCGACAATGTTATTAGGTCACTGGTTACGCTAAACAATCTCGTGATCTTCTGGACGATATAGCCTTAAAATAATATTTCAGGGTAATTTGCGGTAACGATATTCATGATGATATGCTGATGAATACTGAACAATGCATTATTGATGATTGCAGCAGCATTTATTAGCTCCCCTTTTCAGCACAAAATCCTCGTCAGAGGCTGTCGCGCTGCTCTGGCTTTCAGCCATGTTTGTTATTTTTCTGGTCTGTGCCCAGGTGACGAGAACGCGTAGGCTGCGCATGCAATGCATCGTCACTATATCTTTGATATCATGATATGACTTTTATCACTGACAAATTTATACCGGTATTATTGCGAATGATATATGACACAGCCCTACTTCCCTTTAGAAAAGTGAATCTGGAAAACAGTGAAAATGCCAAAAGCTAGAAATAAAATGTGATAACATTATGAAGTTTCTCACGGTGTGCCATGTTTTTTGTTTACATTTGGCATTGTGCACCTGGAACCTTTGGAAGTCGGAAATTTCAGCTGGGAAATTCCGACCTCCGACTTTGAATGGAACGCAGCATAAGCCCTCACGAACTCACACACTCAAAGCTCTACAGCTGCGCGTGCAGGTGACGTTAATTAAGCCTGTGAGGGTTCAGGGCTTAAGGCGTTAGGGTGGATATTGAGATTGGGCCCATGTTTTGAATAGTGTAGTTCCACTTGTCTGCTCTAGTTAGGAGCAAACCAGACCTCATCTGGACGTTACTTCTAATCCAAAAGTCAGTTTGACCGGTAAAACACTTTTATAGTGACAGTATAGTTATAGTTTAATTCAATAGCAGCTATGGTAAGTTGAAATCACTTGTAGGTGTCTGTGTTGTGAACTTATTTTGAACATAATGGAATATCCAACAAAATAAGTAGCAACACACTACGGTATGCAATAGCACGGAACATCAGTATTCTGACTGCACACGGTGTGGTCCATTCATTGAGTAACCAGCTCACTCAGAGGAAGGGGAAGCTGATGTGTTAGTGAACATAACTATACTTTGACAAGACATCAATATACATAAGTCTTATTTTAATGCAGGAGCTGTCTGACAGATGCTGCCAACACAGCAGAAGCAAACACCCCCCCCAGGACAGGGTGTTCTTCAACACGCTTTAATCTTAGATGTACAGAATGTGCAAAATTATGATCTTATGGAAATAATGCAAATAATCACACCACAATCCTCCATTATGTGTATGTGACAGCCCTGCATTATGAAATGCAATGCATAGTGCTATGTCCACCTACCACTATTGCATCCAGAATGCAGAGTGATGGTGTGCATGTCTAATAAATATTGCAGGAGGATACAGTTGGACCATCTACCCCACTGCATAAATCAAGAAGCTTTCCAGCCCCACATTATCAAGGCTTCACTTAGCTGCATGGCCCCTCTGCTCTCCAGCAACTGTCAGTGGTTACTCATAAGCATCCGGGTGAATACCTCCATGTTTGTCTACTCTTTCTGCGGATTGGGGTCCACACCACACTGCGTAAAGCTCAATCTGTAGTCTGTTTATTTTTTTAAAATTTAAATCAAGTACATAAGAATGAGTTAATGACCGAGTAGAATGGGTATAAGCTCTGGAGGTCTTCCCTGTGTTTGTAATTTTCAAAAGAATTACTTTCATTCATCATAACTGCAGTTTGGCTTTTTAAACATAATGAAAAGGTGAAAAAAGTCAGGCAATGGCATGCCAGATACAAAATGAACAGCAGCAAATGAGGCACATCTACTAGACTGTCAATACAGAGCAAACATTTTTTTAAATGTAGGCTCAAGGATGTAGTTCACAAATAATTTGTAAGCAAGCTCTAGCCCACTGGTTCCCAGCCAGGGGGTCCTGACCCCTACTAGGGGTCCCCAAAGTTTCACAGAGGGGTCGCGAGGCATTCTTCATTTTAAGGGGTGTAGGGCAACTTAAAATATATATACAGTTGGCCTATATCTCAGCATTTCATTCATTTCTGTGAAGAAAACTAAATTAATTTTGAAGTTTGGATTATTATTTAAAATATAAACAGGATCAGGGCACGGTGAAGACCTGAACAACTATATTCAGAGCCTTCCCTCACTCATCCTGCATTTAACTGAAAAGTTAAAACAACCAAAGAGCTAATGGAATAATAATGGCCAAAAAAAACATGGAATTTGTAAAAATAGAAGCCTATTAAGTGTTAGAAATTCAAAAAAATATAATACAGACAGAGAAATGCTCAAAATTCATTCAACACTTCCTGCAGTTATTGTGTTCAATATTTGGGTTAATTGTACCGGTTATCGGTTTTTCTGCAATTTAATTGTTATGCATTGAATATTACATTACATATCCATGAAATATGTCTTTGTTCAATGATAGAAAAGGGGTCCCTTAAAGAAAAAGGTTGGGAACCACTGCTTTAGTCTAGCCTATATAATATTTCTTAGTTTTAAAATTTACCTTTTTCCATCAAATGCTATTTCTTAGTTTGTTAAAAGGTACGTATTTAGCAAGACACACAACAGTTAAGTTATATACAGTACATTTCAAAATGGTTTACCTGTGATTTATAGGCCTTTCATTGCAGTATGCCTTGTCACAGCAGGAAAAGCACACTAATGACATCAATGATGTTTCTCTCCATTGTCCCAGGTAGCCAGTGACCCTGCAGTCAATTAGTGATATTAATGGCACCTGTGCTTTTAAAAACCGCATGGCGTTCAACACTAAATAACAGTAAGCTAATTGAGCTTTTTTGATCAACAGAAAACGAGTCTGTGAAGTTCTATTTTCTACACAGCTAACTACTTAAATCACCACTGTTGCAGGCAGGTTTTTGTTGAGACTGTGCAGTTTATTAAACACACAGTATTTGTATCAGTAGACTTGCTAGCACTCATCTACAAATACCTCTCTCATGGATGCTCACAATCGTCGTTTTTAATTTGTTGGGAGGGTTTGAATATTGCATGCAAAGACTTCATCAACGCCCAACTCACAGAAACAACCCGCAAGTCGTTTGACGACACTTAACTTACCTTAAGAATCTTTATCCGCCGGGTGGGTTAAAAACACTCCTCTGCAGCACAACTTCCCTGCACAAGTCTGAAATATAAACACGTGGTTTGCTCACGGCTGTAAGAAGAAGGGTTTGCTAACTATGAGGCTGATGAGGCGTCACATTAAAGCGCCTGTAAAGGAGCAAAGTGTGTTTGATATTCATATTTAAACAAACTTTACCCAAACTAAAAGTGTTTATAAATAAATAAATCCCTAATAGTTGTGAACATTTCTCATAATGTAATAAAATTTTATTATTATTTTTGCACAATTAAGAAAGTACAATAGGAGCAAATACACATTCAACAACGAAGTCAAATGCAGCACCACTCTCTTTAAGTGTGTCTTAATAACAGTAGTCTGCGGGGCCTGTGGGAAATAGCCTGACAGTAGAGATGTCACGGTTAGGAGAGCAGGCAGCAGGGGAAGGACCCAAACACAGATGAAAACAGGCAGACTGGTGCAGTTCAATGATTTATTTAGAAATGCTTACATGCAATGGCAGTGGGTCGAGCAGGCAGGTAACAGACAGGTAACATGAATCCACATTGCAATGATGAGTGTGAGAGAGGAGAAAATGATTTGGGCCGGTATATGTGGAGCTGGATCTAATGAGAGGGAAGGGGGGGGAGTTGGGGAATGCAGGTGAGGCAGTCAGGTGATGGGAAAAGGAGGGAAAATCCGAGGGCAACTGGGGGATGGATTATGTCAACTTTTGTTCAGTTTTTACAGGTATTTGTTTTTATCCCAAAAAAAAAAACAAGCATGTGCAAGACTCCATCCTCTCTTTCCAATCTGTAGAATATGACACGGCCACTTCGGTTCGCAATCCACATCTCCATTTACAGAAAATATTTAAAAAGGTGAATCATCACAGGCAGGGGTGTCCACATTTTTTTGAATGGGGGTCAGATTAGATAATGTGAAAATACCTGGGGGCCACATTAGATTAGATTAGATTAGATTAGATGCTTCTCGCATCATATGGGTTATTTAAAAACAATCACAATTGTACTCTCAGGATTTTATTTTGAGAGCTATACTGTACACCCAAGCAAGAAATACCTTAGTTCCGCCTGCGTAGTTCCTACTTGGTGCATGTCTGCAAACTGTGTGATAGTGCTGCGGCGAACGTAAAAAAATGCAGAGTGAATTTGCTTGTTTAACTAATATTGTGTGGCAGGCCACATATAGTATATTTTCAGAGACAAGCCGGGGGGGCATTTAAAAACTGTCTGAGTGCCGCATTTGGCCCCTAGGCTAGACTCTGGACATGCCTGGTCACAGGTGATAGTTGGCATGTATGATTTTTGTGTTTTAAGACTGTGAGGCAACTCGAAAGCTTCATGTTCATGAAATACAAAAAGCTACTGATGAAATCAATCATAGCCAAAGCTGTTCTAGAGTTGAAACTGAAACATGCCCACAACCAGGTGGATGTGGAAATAAAGAAGTACTGAGGCAGCCAGGCTATCATGGTGAGGCTGTCAGATAGCAAAGCTGGAAATCTGTGGTTTTCACCTGTAGCCTACTGTGTGCACTTACATTACATTTCTGCAGGGCTATTGGATTTATTATTATTTATCAAAAGAAGAGAAGGATATGAAGTAAACTTCTTTTCTCATGGGTACGAAGTCAGCTGAAACAAAGGTAATATGGACAATAATATTGCAGTAGACCAGAATCCAGCTGTCGTGTCACTTTTATCATTTTTGCACTGTATCGCTGCTTGATGTGTTGAAAACTTGCACCATTCAAGTTACAAGTGGGCGATTTGAGTATTTTTAACCTGAGGGCAGGCTCAGACTTTGGCACCCTGTTGCTTTTCCAGAAATTGTAGATGCAGCTGAGGCGTGGTTTCTGGACCATGACTGCAAATACATGGCATGTCTGAATGATGGTCTCTATTGGCTAATTTAGATCATAAGGGAGCTGATCACTCTGCACAAGAGCCATAAACTGTAATAGATGCATTGCCCTCTTGCAAGAAAAACAAATATTAAATGTCCTTTGTGATTAATTACTGAAATGTTTATTTTTGCACTGGTTGTCAGTCGCCTATGAGGTTGTTGGTTTTTACACCCTGACATCATCTATGATAGAACAGACATGATTATTATGAAAAAAGCATAATAATTGTAGCATAGACACAGAGAAGACAGCAAGATGACATGATGCATTAACCAGTGAAGGTTTCACTTGTGACTTGTATTTCAACCCAATCGCCGGAATAAATGTTGGCATTGTGTGTTTCTGGCAGGGCTGTCATGGCAACAACTGGATCAGAGGACACAAGACCGGCAAGGACGGAGGGGTTTCATCAATGGCCTATGTTCCTCAGGGAATGTAAAAGCCTAAGTATTGTATGTTTCTGCAAACCACTGATATGTTACATTTGTACATTTAATATGCAGCGGATATCATCGCAATCTCACGGGAAAACGTAGTTTTGTGAATTCAAACAAAACTTACGTTTAGGCAACAAAACTAGGTGGGTAAGTTTAGGAAATAAACATTGCGGTTTGGGTTAAAATAAGGACATTTGTTGCGTAACCTACATAACTTCAAATCGTTCAAAATCAACGTAAATAACAAAGATTAACGGTTAAGTTTGTCCCTGCTGAGCAGCCGTCCTGTCTAAGTTTTCACGCCACCTACTGTCCTCTCCTCTCCTGATGATAAACTCATATACATGTAATCTGAACTACGTCACATGTTGATATAATACGTGTTGAAATGTAGAGATTCAACATATCCGTAGTTTGCAGAAACGTACGATGCCAACATTTTATTCTGGTGACTGCAGGCTGTATATTTTAATTGGACCTGGACACAGATACTGAGTCTGGGAACAGAGGATAAGCAGCATTATGCCACACTAACTGTATAAGTAGAATAACACCATAATTGATAGCTAATTATCACAGGGCTGATAACCAGACTGAATTGCCATACTAAATAATAGGTCTATACTATGTGAGGTGTGAGATGGCAATGATTCAGAGGTCTTGAATCATCACATACAGTGTCGCAGTGGGCTTTACAGGCCAACAAAACCTTTATCCAATTAGAGGGAAATGGAAAAAAAGCACAGAACAAAGGTCTATAATGTTGTGAAACAGAGAATCCACTGGATACACCTTCCAAACTGATGAGGAATAAGTGCAGAAAAAAAGAATATCTTTAAGCTGCATAATGTGCTTTTTGACCGGGCACAGAGAGCTGATCTCAACAGAGCTGTATACAATATTGACTTACTAACTTACTTACAGAAACAAAACAAAGACATCCCATTTGAGTGGTCTCTCCAGATACCTGTCAAACATTAGTCCAAGGATAACGGCGGTTTTGGCTCTTTGATCCACCACCTCCCGTGGCCTCCTAAATGTTCGAATCTCTTCATCAGCCACTGGTTTACTCTGATTCTCCACTGTTTCATTTGGACAGGCATTGTACACTCTGCTTGCACAAATATGTCTCCAGGAGCAGCTATGTTTTTATATTACGGGATTATCAACTATATGGGCATTAAATGGCAGAGTGACTGCAACTACTACATTTGAATTCCATTTTAATACAAAAAAACAACAACAACAACCCAGTCATTCAACAAGCCATTCAGATTTGGCTCCCCTTCCTATGTCACATGCAGGCTCATTAGAATATACGGCCACTGTTTTTCGGGAGGGTGGGGGTACGCAGCCCGCACTGAGCCAGAGTCCATACAGACTCCGTAGGAAATATGGTTTCGGCTGTGCATTAAAACATGTTGTCAGAGAGTTCATCCAGCGCCATTAGCCTTTAGAACAGAGCCGATTCACTACACTGATGTTTTATTACCGTCTTTCTGTGTTGGTTTGTATTTGTTGTCGCTGTGTGCACATGGCTGACAATTAATAAATCCAAGAAATACAACGCTGTCTGCCTACTGCAAATCTGCA
>JAOVVB010019261.1:0-16231 GCA_028570985.1 Heterobranchus longifilis | reverse complement strand
CCCCCCCCACCCCCCCCCCCCCCCCCCCCCCCCCCTTCCTTTGTCTACCTTGCTCATTTCAAGTCACTGTCTGCCCGACTGTCTGTCAGTGTTTCCCTGTTGTTATTTTAGAATCCATCGCAGGGTATTTAGGTCACACGCGGTTTCTAGCCCTGGCAAAGTATGAATAATGCAGACTTCTCTCATTACACCATGTGCTAACCCTCTGGATTGAAAATCAATGTGCACTCAAGTGGCTGGCAAATGAATGGATCTAACCGGCCAGCCGCTCGGCCAGGAGAAGCGAGGAGAGCGAGGGCTGCATCTCACGGTGTACCCTGAAGGTTTAACAGCATTTCTATTTTAACAGGTTCCAAGCCTCGACAAAATACAATATGCTTTTCATCTGCCGTCTGCGAGAGGCGGCGTGTCTTCATTCACCGAGGGCTGAATGTGATGAGGCTTGTGGAAGAAAGAAAAGTAAGGAAAAGATTATTGGTCATCGACAATGCACGGAGGAATGTCTGAAAACTGGACCATTGTCGGGACCGTATGACTGATTGAAGAAGGGTGGGAGTTTTTTTTACCCCCACTGTTTCCAACCTTTCAGTGCACTCCCTCCTCCAGTTCAACCATAGTTCACATTGCCAGGAGTCTCCTCACTCCGCCCCCCCCACCTTCCCCATGTAGCGCTTGGAGAATCCTTTGCTGCCGCACATTCCACGCATAGCCTCAAACGTGTTTACGACATGATCTACAGTTTGTCTCCAGTCTTGGAAAGCTGCCCGAGCTGCTGCGAGCTGCACCGGTTACCCACTGCCATCACATCGGCCATGGGTTGTTTTTTTTTTTACGGCAAGGTTTTTTTTATTTTTTATGGGAGAGACCCCCCGACATCTGGCACACATCTGGAGCTGTTTAATGAGAGGCTCAGTCTGCCTTGACTCTTTACTGAGAGCCCAGCATCAATCTGCTGGCTCTCAGTTGTCAGGATGCTTCAGCTCCTCTCTGGCCAACGATGTCGATACATGAGTGATGATAGTCTGTAAGAACCAGCGAGGGGAAAATTAAAAAAACACAGCAAAACTAATTGGGGAAGGCTTCAATTTGGAAAAGCATCTTATGGTATTTACTCCCCAAAGCAATAAGCAACCTGTGATCCGAGCTGTCTTGATTACAGAGCTTACTGTAGTTTATTGATATGATTTCATCGCCTCGAATCCGAGGGCTTCTCTGCACCGTGTTTGTGTCTCAGAGCCATGAGAATCTGCTCGATAACAGGGGGAAAGATTGTTGCTGGGACTGAATCCAGGCTGATTTTATATTTCGTTTTTTGGAAAATAGACTCTAGACTTGTTATGCTGGCTCCATAGCAGAGGATAATGTAGTGGTACAGGGATGACGTATCGCCCTGGTTTCCTCGTAAAAAAGCCAATGGGATTTTTCCATTGGATTTTGGATTATTACAAAAAATAAGCTCTGTGGCGAACCAAAGTTTACAATACTTAAACGTTTTGTTCAGCAAGATCATCTTCACATATGAACACCGCTTTAATGATTTCTGAAGTAAATGCAGTCGCCAGAACTCCAGAGCTAAAAATCTAACCTTAGGCTATAAACAAAATATACCACGACTCACATTTAATAATGTCCCCGACAACCTCTGTCGTCTCATTCAGACACGTGTTACTAAACACCTTTTTTAAGACACGTAAAAGCTTCAGCACTCATGAGCGAGTTATTTACTATTTCTACAAAATGTGAAAATCTCTTAATCAGAATCAGAATCAGAATCGTGTTTATTGATGTGTTATGTGTATGTTTATACAAGGAATTTGTCTTGGTGATACGGTGCATAAACAAGAACACAAAAACACAAAAGTATATATAAACAAATACATAGAAACAGTAGGTATGTAAACAGTACGTTCTTTATGAAAGCTGCATCATTTATGGAATATTAACAGGAAGTTTGTGTTAACCTTATTTCAGGCATCTAACCAAAAACCCATTGACTTCGAGACGAGCTAATGGGAAGTGCTTACATGCTAACTCATTTCCTGGTTTTAGGACTCAGTCCTGTGGCAATTTTGGGTCAGATTCGCCCGTCTCGGCGTTCCCAATTTGCGGCTGGTCAGAAGCGATTATCTGCCCAAATGATCCTGCAGTGTGAGGGGTTTACAGACACAATCTTTATGATACTGGATCGCAGTCGCCCCAGTTGAAATCCTGACTGGTGTTTAGGTTTCATGAGTTAACTGGTGACTCGTTGTGACGGCAGCTGCTGAAAACACCAACAGAACATGTCGGCGTCCTCGTAAAAGCCTTCCATTTAACTTTAATCCATTTTAAATAAATAAATCGGGAAGCGTCACCAACACGTTAGCTTGTAGCAGTAGCCGTTTGAGACTAACAATCAAACTTTTATTTATTATTCATTTTGCAGCGCAAAGTGTTTTTCTAAAAGCCATGCTGAAGCCATGACTTCATCCACAGTTCTTTTTTGGTTTTTATCTGAAGTCACTTTTGAAGTCCCTGGAATCGCCTCTCTGAAATCGTTTGTATGAGGGAAAGCGTATAAATTCACGTGACCTTTTACACACGGATGCGTCAGGACCCTTTAATGTCACTTTTACGTGCTAACGTGTGACGTTTCACTACAGTCGCAGGTTTTGGAAAAACATTGTGGTTTGGGATAAAATAAGGATGTTTGTTACTAACTTATGTATGTAAGTTATGAAATCAACATAAATAACCCAAATCAACGGTTAAGTTAACATCACTCTTTTCACACGGGTCAGAGTCCTGTGTTCGCTGTGATAACACACGGAATGATTTAACAAATTGTCGTGTTATTCATACGCCACATCATGAGAGCAGGCTTTGTGGTTCTGTGTCTTGACTGAAGGGTCGACTGTGTGCTTTATTACAATATTAAAAATCCAACCTGATCTCACAGGAATGCGTGAAATGACCTCGACCTCTTAACACCGAATCACGTGGTGGGTTCACATATTGTGTTGTATTACGTGGTGCGACCACCGTTAAAATGACATGTTGCCACCATGACAGAAAAACATCATGTCCGCGAGTTTTGTTAGGTTTGGCACAGAAAGAACATCTACATTTCAGTTTAGGCACAGAAAAGACGTCGGAAGGTTTAGAAAAAAACTTCATGGTTTGGATTAAATACCTTTCGTAACTTACAGTACGTCTGGACACTTACAGGATATGAAAATGGTGTCTGGACACTCTTTATACGTCATTATCTGGTTGAATCTGGGAATTCGTGTCCACCACGTCAAAGGATCCGAGTGTAGTTTCCACTGACTTTGTTCTCGTGGTGGCGTCACAATATGTGACACCACCACCACGTCATTCTGTGTTAAGAGGCTGTGGTCATTTCACGTATTTCTGTAAGATCACACTGTAAAAATGTCTTTGGTCTCCCACGTTTTTAATATCTGTGCACCAGGCATTAGTCAACAAACTGGTGCAATTCTTAAAGTGATGCTGGTGTTCTGACAGAGGTAAATATCCCAATGCACATCTTAACGTATGGCTTCCCCTGCCTGTGGTCACAGTGCATTCTCCATGGTAGCCGCCCGTAAATCAAGAAAATGGCTTCTTTTGTATGTTCATTAATAGGCACAACATGCGTCAATACAAAACCCCAACTATTCTTTGAATGGACTTTGATTGAAAGCCGGCCTTTTTAACAGCAGCATTCTTATTCTCGCCCTGTAGCGGCTTGTCTAGCTGTCCCGGCTCTTATTTATTACCCCTTGAAGATGAGACAATGAAAAAGCAGTTCTCAGAGCTGTGTTTGCATTGAGAGGCCCGCAGCACAAAGCAGCCGGAGAGCATCTCATTGTTCGACAGGGCCAGCAGAGATGCGGCTCGCTTCAAAGATCGCTTCTTTTTTTGGTGGTGGTGGGTGGTAAGGGAGTGGGGGAGGGGCTCCCAAAACCAAGCGTGTAGATTTCATCACAGGAAGGGATGTGGGGGGGGGGTGGAGCTGGAGATCCAGGAGTCAAACGCAGGCCAACGTGAACTTTCCAGTGCTAAATTTGGTTCACATCTATAGGAAGCTTTACCGCACTCAGGTTTGTGCCCTGCAGAGGAAGCAAACACTTTGAAATATGGCCGAGGCTTGTGATTTAGATAAATGATCACAGGAAGTGTATCCTGCTGTTGCAACTGAGGTTTTTATTATAAGAGCCTTAAGTGGCAATGCAAACAGAGCCTGGTAGTTGCAGCAAAACGAGGAGCAAAGTCCAGTTTTCTCACTGTATCCCTTCATTTGATCTGGACTCAGAAATGGAAAAAAGGGGGTGGGGAATGAGTGGTATTCTTAAGCTACCCACAAAGAAGCTATTTAATGTGTGTCCGTGAGTTGTGTGTATGAACCTGTAATTATGAGGCAGAGAGCCCAAGTCTGCACTCAGAGATAAGTTGGACGGATGTTCGCTCTCATTCATGGAGAGCCAATGTGCTTTACTCTGCTAAATGGGCTACGGATACTCCACAACATGCAGCCTGGCTCTGAAATACACACAGAGATGGAAAAACATGGGGGTATCAATGGAAAGGCACAGACAAACATACAGTATATAAGCAATGTGCATACACTCATACACTGATTTTAAATTAGCAGGTAGTGCTCTGCACATTCTGGAAAGTGACTGCAAGTGAATATATTGAAAGGATAATTCAGGTTTATAGTGTTAGTAATAGTAACGCTGCGTTTACCATGTGTGTTCCTGATCTCTGGGAACATGGAAACATTGCTACAACTTTAAAACAAACCCCCAGACTTGTGTTGTAATCCAGCCGTCACATTTTAACACTTCCTGGTTCAACTTTGACCTACTGTACTTACAAAGTTGTGTGCACACACACTTTTCCTGTGCAATTAGTGATTATCCAACCCAATCGCCAGAATAAATGTTGGCATTAAGTATTGTTACACTTAAAAAAATACAGAAAGAAATCTTCATTGACATTCACTTTTAAGCCCAGTTCAGACTAAAGATTCGCGACGAGACGAGTTGAAACTTCTAGCAATGTGTCTGTCTGCAACGTTCTGAAACCTGCCAGTTCACACCAATGAGACGAGACGGTGTATCATCTTGAATGCAACGACTCTTTGTACTCTCGTTCTGACTTCCTGCTTTTCAGGCTTTTTTGTCGCTGGATATAATTTGTAGCATCTTAAAATATGAATGAAGATAGTGATAATGAGATACTAGCTACAGTTTTATTTCTAGTAATGATTTCTCTCTCCCTCTCTCTCTCTCTCTCTCTCGCTCGATGAGCCTCCATCCAAAACTCTGTCATTTCAACCAGCTGACAGTCTGACCAGCTGATTTTGCTACAAGCTAATTGGCTGTTGACAAAGTTAATTGCAACATTTCTTAAAAAATTCCTTAAAATGTATTGTTCAGCATTCGATTGCACAGTGCTAACCTAGCTAGCGCTAGCTTTAGCTGCTAATTTAAGGGAAAGTTTGCCGATTTTCAACCGGCTCTGTGTCACTGCAGTGAATGGCACGAGTGTCCATAGCTTCCCGCTCCCGCCGGCGGTTAGCATAGCGCTGTGCCATTGAAATGTCACCGGCACTAACTTAGCTGCATCATCCTCCCCAGCTCCGCCGTCTTGTCCAAATATGGTAACATCGGTTTCAAAAGCCCAAGATGGCGACGGCCAAATGCCAAACTCGAGGCTTCGAACCAGCAGTCCACAAACCAACGGGTTTTACAGTCTATGGCCTAAATCTAGAGATCATATGGCCAGGAAGTGTGAAGAGGGCTGCTTCCTACAGACGCTCTGTGCCCTGATGACTTTGCTGTGATCTGTCACGCTGCGGCACACACACTGAGCGTTTGTGTTTGCAGTGCGTCTGCCTGCGTCAAGCCCTTTGTACAGCCACGGCGCTGTATTTGGCCTCCGGTCAGAACTTAGCTCCTAGCTCATCAATTACATTAGGCTGAGCACACTCTGCGAGTATGCGGGTACAGGATGCATGCTTGTTGGTATAGCGGGAGGCTGAAGAGATAGCATTATCAGGACTGAAGGGCCATCACAGAGAGGCTGCTTCCTTCAGTGTCTCCATTGGCTGCTTGGCTTCAGGTTCCACCAGCGGGCACAAACCATGAACAGATCCCTCTAATCGAGTGAGTTTGTCTTGGGGGAAGGCCAGCAGACTGTGGAGCCTTTTTTGTGGTTGAGAGCATGAACAAAAGGTTGTTTATGTGTAGAGGCTGTTCTCTCATAGAGGGAGCTGGGTTAGCGGTGTCTGTTTGTGCCGATGCAGGCAGGCAGGCTTTTGAAAAGGCGCTAAGCCACATACTCGTGGGTTCTGTAGAACAGCAGCACCGTAGAGCTCCAGCGACTGATTAACAACCGCTGGATGTATGGAGCCGAGAGAGACAAAAGACAGAGGAAGAACAAACAGCATGGTGACAGACTGATAGTTTCACTCGCAACAACATTGTACTCGACTGGTTCAACATCATTTAGAAAAGACGTTAAATGATTTCAGTGAGTAATGACGGACGAGGAAACGCAATACCAAGGAATGATTTATTGACTGGATATGGATTGAAGTTCATTTTGCATGCAGTTTTTATGTGTCTGGGCAATCTCACAGAGGAAAAACCACCAGCTTTTGCTTGTTTTTCTCAACATAGTGTAAAAGTTAGAAAAAAAATTGGGATGGTTACTCCTCGGATTTGTTTACATTTAACTTAAAGAGGTGAAGGTTGTTCGGGCTGGTCATACATGATGAGGTGAACCCTCAACAGAAGGTAGTTCTTCAAAGAAAGTGCTTGTTGGATCGACTGCAACTCTCTCCTTCTGGTCTTCCGCATCTGTGCTCTTGGCGTCTATGCACCATCAATGACTTTCACTTTCTACACAACCATACTATATATAGATATAGTATGGTTGTGACATCACAACTTCACAGAAGTGAACGGCTCGTTTAAAGGCACAGTTTCTGAATACAGGCTCGGTGTATTTCTCTGTGGATTGAGAGTTTTGATACTTTCACAGTATTTATATAGCATCTAGACCTGCTTTATAATAAAAAAGACACTCACTTTTTACAATATGGGACCTTTAACTTTAATGCTCAAAACATTTTTTTAATGTAACAGACACTGGTCTGATGTGTAGTTCCACTTCAGTGTGGCTGTTTGAAGCATTTGACATTAAAGTCAAGATGAAATGGAAAAATGGCTTTTTAACCCTTTTAGATAACATCTCCGGTCATATTGTCCATCTATTTAACAATGCAATCTTTTGTAATTTCATTAATTAATTTAATTTTTTAAATTTTTTTATTTTTATTTATTTTTTAACCAAAAATCAATTTCTTTGTATTTTTTTATATGAAAATCCAATCATATTTTCCTCATGTAAAACAAAATATGACATGCTTAGGTAGGCTGTCACCAAGCAATTTCAACCAATAATATCATGACATCCATGAGAGCTGTGTATTGGCAAGAATCTGGTGATACGATATCACGATACAGGGGTTACCATTCAATATATTGCAATATATTGTGATACTGTAAGCAAGGAGATATATTGTGATTTTTTAAATTTAATTTTAGTAAAACTGTTTTTGTGGCCCAAATGTAAACTTCTGTGAAAACAAATCAGAAAATGCTAATTAACACAAAACACAGCTTTCCTCAAATATGACATTTCAAAGACATTAACAGCATGAAAACATACTTGGAATAACTCACTGGAAACATATTTCCGCCTAAGTTATATATTTGATCTGCAACTGTGTATTCAAACTCAGAATCTAAATGTGCTGTGTGCTAATGGCCAGGCAAAGCAGCCAATTTAATGTGTAGGTTTTTCATTGAAGCAGAGGTGCATTTTCTTTTTTTTTTATTAAATAGGTCTATATTCAGACAGCCATGACTGATATAGAGTGTTTTGTCAGTAACATGGGTCCTCTGCTCTGCAGTAAACAGAAAAGACATTTTCTGATATCCAATCAGGAAAGAGGATTCCAGAAATGTCTTTTCTGCTTCCTGCAGAGTGGAGGGACTGAGCAAACACTCTATATCAGTGATGGCTGTGGGAATGTAGAGCTATTTAACACTTATTTTAACAAAGTGTAAATCACTTACAAGCACCTTTAATATCCTCCACTCTGTATTTTCTTACACCCCTAACATCCGTCAATCAATCTGCAGCTGTTAGCGTACAAGCTAAACTCTAAGCCTGCCCACTTTTCAGTGGTCCAGTCAAATGCGAAGGATTTTATTTAAATCTCTCCTCAAGTCATTTTTTCTTGGGCAAGTCAAATCCAATGCCAACATTTTACTCTGGCGATTGACAACGTTGAACATTTTGAATATTTTACGTGGAGATTTTCAATTTTTTAATAATCTGACCTGTCGATTCGGATGTTTGCCGATTCTGATTTTCTCTCTTTGAACTATAATTGACAGTATACACAAAACTTTTTGTAGCTTTTCTGTCATGGAAACTTGAAATTGTATAGTTCATAGTAAAACATTGACTATTAAATAACTTACATTTTCTGCAAAGCGGCACCAAGTTACAGGACTTTCTGTCACTGTCACTTCAAACAAATCTCAAAATATAAGTGTTCAAGGTTACTTGACAAATAAAATCCAACTGAAAATTAATTGCACCATATCCCATGTTATCTAACTTATTTTACTTTCCCAGAATAAAACAGGTGCAACATATCTATAGAACACCTGAAGGAGCAGCTTATCACTAAAATTAGATCTGGCCCACGTTAAGGTCAGCACACCTTTAGTGATAGAGCCTGTCAGTCTACAGTCTGGGCTGAAGTTAACCCACGGTGCAGACAAGACAAACTGGCCTGGGTCTGGAGGAGTTGTAACATTTATTTAAAGCCTAATCTGTACACACAGTGCACTGATACGATCACAGCTAACTTCAAAACAAAGATCTAAATCATCTCTATTCATCCTCACCGTATCCACACACTCCTCTCTCTTTTTCTCTCTCTACTGCTCACTCGCTAACGTCATGCACAGAGTTATACCTTAAATGAGGTCGCTAATTGTACAACACATTTTAGGTTTAAAAAGCATCGTACTGATGGGAACCTGCTGTCTGTGCCGCTGTGTGCCTCTGTGTGCTGCAGCTGCCACTGTGTGCACAACGGGCATCGTGTGTGTGTGGTTGTGATGAGTCTGTGACTGTACCTGCGGCACGTGTGTTAATTAAATTTGACCGGTAAAACCTAGACTGATCGGCCAGCCACAACTTATGAGCTGAAAATCGGCCGTTTTTGACCGTGCATCTCTAATTTTATATTCAACATTTCAACTGAAAACATAAAATGAACACAGACAAGTCATTCAAGTCATCATATCTCAAGTCAAATCACGAGGCTTTAACTTCCAAGTCCAAGTCGAGTCTCAAGTTATTGTTTTCTGTCAAGTCATCAAAACTTGAGTCGACTCAAGTCCAAGTCACAATGACCTGAGTCCACATCTCTCCTGTACACCGCTCGAATAATCTGTTTCACTGAGAAATATGTCAGTACAGAAGCTGAATCTGCTCTAACTAGGACTTTCAGGTTTAGAACTCGAAACCTAAAAGGTTATGTTAGGAAGGCAAACTAAATGGAAAGCCAAAAAAGTGTGACTACAGGAAAATGGAGAATTGAAGGGAAGTAGGAATTTTGGAAGGAGCCAGAGAAGAGAAGAATGAGCGCAGCGGAGGGAATGGTTCAGGGTTGAGGTTGGGGTGAGGGTATGTTAGCCGTCCTTTGGGCAGTGCTCTAGTCCAGCTAAGTGTTGGCCCTCAGGAAGGCCCTTCTGCATTCCTGTCCTCTGGGTGACCCCTCCTCTAGGGCCGCAAGAATTATTGGAGTAATCAGCCCCTGTCAGCACCTTGGTTATGCTGCATGGACTCAATCCAATAAATGTGAATGGGACGTGTAATAGCACCTGATGAAAAGTAAGTTTGTTTGTACTGAAAGGAGTCTCTGCGAGTTTTTCCTTTTTGTCCACTTTTTTTTCCCGCTCTATGTTTTGCTTTCTCCTCATGGCCCTCTGTTTGTATCAGGAATGGGAAACAACTGCATGCATAGGGGAGGAAGTGGAAGAGAAGCCCAAGCCTGTTTTCATTGCAAAACCATCTTTTTAGGCTGTCATAAATCTTTATGGTTTGAAATGTGAAGAATAAAGCTTAGCAAGAAGTTTCAGACAGATGTAAAATTATATTTGAGAGTGTTAAAGGAAAAGGAATTCCAGTAGCTACTAGGGATGGGCATTGCTTTTATTCCATAGTCACATTATTATAAAAAATCGAATAGTTCATGCAACTATCGTCGTTCTATATTTACAAATTATTTGGCCTACATGGTGCTTCAAGTTCTTTTTAGTGAAAAATGGGGGTGTGGGGTGGGAGCAACTATTCGAAGAATGGTCAACTAGTTCCCATTGAATATCGAACCATATTTTTGCTTGCAATGCCCATCCCTAGTAGCTACCATAGTGTTTGTGCTGGAAGAACAACGCCATAGGTTGTTTGTACAAGCAAGTTATTACAACCCATAAATAAGGTCTGTGGTTAACACAAGCTTCGGAGATTTTCACGTTTTGTTCTACGGCATAAAATATGTCAGTAAATACCACTCATGAATTTTGAAGCATTTACGTGTCTTTAAAAAGGGGGTTGCTAACAAGTGGCTAAATGAGACCACAGAGCTCGTCGAGGACATTAAACGTCACCGTCAGCTTATGGTAACATGAGTCATGCAACCATGATGTAGTTTGTTTATAGCCTAACGTTAGCTTTTTACTTCTGGCGATTGCATTTGTGCTTCTAAAATTATGAAAGTGGAGTTCATATAGATTATTTTGTTGAACAAAACGTGTAAGTATTGTAAATTTTTGTTTGCCACAGAGCTTATTTTCTGCAATAATCCAAAATCAAATGCAAAAATCCCAATGGCTTTTTGCCGTGTGAACCAGGGTAGTGTCTAGAAGGTAACCCTAGATTTGCGAGTCTGTCTTGCGAGATGGATATGGTTAGGCATTAAACTAAAATATTTAAGGTTAAATTGGTATGATTAGGCAATAACCTTGAATGGTATGGTTAGCGTTAGGTCATTGGGAAATGAGTCTCACAAGAGTTTTTGCCTGTTTTCACTTGTTACTGCAAATCTAGGGTTACCTTCTAGACACGGCCGGGAACCAGGGCGATGCTAACTTCCTGGTTGGCCTACACAAATACGTCATCCCTTCAGCACTTTATTGCTGGCCGAAAGGATGACCTCATACATGATGGAGGATGGATATACGGACACCTCTATCCAGAAAGGTGGGATTCCAGGCTCCTCTGGATGTCTGGAACACACCTGAGTTCTCAATCAGATGGTCCAGGAGGCCAAAACAAGCAAAGGCAACCTGACAGTGGTCTGGCTAGATTTGGCCAATGCCTGCAGATCAACACCTCACGCCCATATCCATGCAACATTAGTCCATTACCACATCCATCTGTACATCAAGGGAATGATCATCAGCTACTTTGGAAGCATCCAGTTATGGTTGAAGACAGCCCATTTTACAACCCATTGGTGAAACCTGGAAAAGGGAATTGTAACGGAAAGAAGCCCAAGGACCAAAAATGGAATCAGCCATCAGACAACCCCCAATAAGAGGTTACATGGATAATCTCACTGTGACGACCACAACCCCTGTGGAGGCGAGGTGGGTGCTAACAGTTCTGGACAACATGGCAACATGGGTCAGAATGAAGTTTAAGGTAAAGAAATCCAGGAGTATTGTGGTGATCACAAAAGTGACTAATAGGTTCAAGCTGCAAGTGCAAGGAGAGGTGATTCCATCGATAGAGGAGAATCCAATCACGTGCCTCAGAAACATCACCAGTACAGAAAAGCAGAGGAATGGCTGAGGAGGATCTAAAAATCAGGACTCCCGGGGAAGTTTAAAGCATGGCTTTATCAACATGGCCTGCTGCCAAGACTCATGTGGCTGTTGACAGTGTATGAGTGCCTATAAGTGTAAAAAGAGTGGAGAGGAAGATCAACAAGTACCTCCGAAGATGGCTGGGAATTCCTCCAAGCCTCACTTCAGTAAGCCTCGACATAAGATCAGGACTGCTCCAACTTCCTCTGTCATCCGTAGTGGAGGAATTCAAGGTGGCAAAGTGCAAAATTGTAATGACGTACAGAGACTCCCAGGACGAGCAAGTCAGACATGCAGGCGCCACTACAAGATCAGGACACAAGTGGGCAGCTGACACCTCTGTCGCACAAGTTGAAAGCATGCTGAAGCTATGTGATATCATCAGGGTCTCGGTCAGGTCAGGTAAACTTTGAGCCATGATCCAGGAGGAATACAGAACCTAGAGGAGGAGGGGCGAAGATCAAGGGCTGTGGAGCTAGCGTTCCAGGGAGCCTGGACCAAATGGGACGTCCCCAAGAGGAAGATCACCTGGGCTGATCTATGGAGATTGGAACCGTTCCGTATCTCCTTCCTGCTGTGATCAGTGTATGACATGCTCCCGACTCCAACAAACTTGCACAAGAGGGACATGAGAGAGGACCCACTGTGCAAGCGTTGTGTGGAGAGGTACACTATGGCACACATCCTGTCAGCACTGACCCAAGGAAGGTACAGGTGGAGCCAAGGTTCTCATGACACTCGCTAACACTTTGGAGCAGGAGAGATGCAAAATACGGCAACCAATTGGGAAAACATCATCAATCAAGTTCATAAGGAAAGGAGAAAAGCTACCAACCACAACAACAACAAGAAACAGCCTACTACACAAGGCCAAATCATGGGAAATGAAGGTAGGCTGCAGTTCTCCCAGGATGTCCAGACAACCCTGAGACAACTATGGTACTGTGGTCTGAAGAGGTGAAGATCATCCTCATAGAATTTAGAGTCCCATGGGGAGAAGAGTGCAACCTATAGGGGATTCCCTGCCCAGACGTTGTGGAGAATGCTCACAGCCATAGAGCTCCGGATGCCACATGACTTGTTTCATTGACGCTGCCATGTCGGCAGTAAAGCCGCGAGCAAAAATGAACGGAGCCAACATCGATTTCAAGCCGCCAAGCCGCACTTTAATTACAAGGACATTGAACATTATATTGCAATATAATGTTAACATTATATATATATAAACTTGATAGATTAAATATTACTGACCCTTATAATGCCCCCGGGGTGATTTTTACGAGTATTGAAACAGCCGGAACGATGGCGTTCCTGCTATATTATGTTCCTGCAGTATCCGGACATTTACTTTCCCTCGTCCTACTCTGGAGAGTTTTTGAAACAAAAGTCTGGGGGGTGCATATGAACCAAATCTGGATTTGTGATGAATATTCAGCTTTGAGTCTAACGTTACCGGCTAAAAATTGCTTTGTCATCACTTAACATTAGCATAAGCAACGGGCAGTAATGTAACCTTGATTGTTTTTTTTTGTTTGTTTTCTCCCCAATTGTACTTGGCCAATTCCCCCCTGCCACTTCTCTTCACCTGACAGCGAGGAGTTTCACCGGCAGGATGTAGCACGTGGGAGGATCATGCTATTTCCCCCAGTCCCCCCCCCCACCCTGAGCAGGCGCCCCGACTGACCAGAGGAGGCGCTGGTGCAGCGACCAGGACATATACCCCTATCCGGCTTTCCCATCCGCAGACATGGCCTATTGTTCCCCTATGGATGCCCGACCAAGCCGGAGGCAACACGGGGGCTCCAACCTGCGACCCTCGTGTTGGTTGGCAGGGAATCTACCACTGCTCTACCCGGACGCCCCTTGATCGGTTTTAATACAGTAATGTTATACAAAAATGCAGACAGCACGTGTTCCAATAAAAAGGTCAGAAACTGTAATAAATGCCTGTTAAGTAAATGAGATTAATGTGACCGTTGCATTGTGTAACGTTAACGTTACCTGATATGATGGGCATCTGTTGCTTGTGGCGTCCCATCGCTCAATTTTCTTCTGTTCACTTCTAGCACGTTTTAAGGCAGAAATCCATTTTTGTCGTCATTGAGGATCTTTAGGAATAAAATGCTCTCCCTTAAAGTCGAGATGAAACTAAAGTTAGAGCGTCTTTAACTTCTGTGTCCCCAATTGTTGTAGCATCAGGTGCACAACAGCTATCCACCATGTTCACAGTTATTTAACCAGCCGCTTTCCTCACAGCCAAAATGGCGGAGTTTGGATTTCGCCTGGTGATTACCATGGATACAGGGTTGCCTGACGTCAACTCCTGGAACTCTATTGGAATAACGGGGAAGGAGGGAAAGACAGCAGCTCGCAGGATGGGGGAGGCAGCAGAAAGAGCCTCTTGCAGGTTATGGAGCAGGAGAGAGGAGCCAAGCTGGAAGCCAGGAGGAGGAGGTGGGCAGTGATTTGGCCACCACTGCCGACCCAGCAACGGGAGGGTGTGAACGGTTCGAGGTCGAAACACCCAATGAGCATTGGACTTCTCCTGGCCAAGGCTACATTCATCGAAGATGTAATTGTAATCATGGAGTGTAATAAAAATTGCAACCACCTACACTTTTTCTTTATGGGCTGTGAAAGCAGTGAAAGCAGCATCACAGCAACACAGTAGCAGCAGCAGAAGCTTTACTCTGTGTGTTCAGCCACAATAAGTCAACACTCATAGCCCAATGCACAATCAATGTAGACTTTAAGCCTAAAAATACACTCTGGCTTGCAGTTGTGTACGTTGCAGTTGTTGTCAGCTGCACTGATTAAAACAGATCTGCTCTGTCAGACATATGTGAGTCAGCCTGGAAAAGAATGCCTCCGGTGTAGACAGGGTGTTAAAATGTTAGTCCTGTTCTATTGATGTGCGATGTGTTGATATTTCATACTGTATACAGACAAATATTCTTTGATAATACTATAATACTTTGATAATAGGATAAGACCTAGTATACGAAATGTTTCTTCTAATACATTCAATGTGACACAAGCTGTTTGCTAATGATTCTGCAGAACTTAAGTTATACTTTATTACTACTGTGGGAAACATAAAGGTCTTTATTTGACTACTTGGGCAATAGCAAGAGTTCCTAACAGTGACTTCATATAGTGGAGATTAAGGCAATCTATTAACAGCTGGAATCACATTTTATAAGTGATCAAAATTTTATTTGAAGTAATAAAAACTTTTCCAGTTGATTACGTACATAAAGGCAATTCTTTTTTTGTATTACAAGTTTCCTGAAATGGTATGTTTAAATATGCAAATGAGGCATGATCTAATACTAACTTTTGGTGAATTTATGAGAAATCTATAGACACAAATAGACAGTGTAGTCGAATAAACACCCACAACCCACTAGTCTGAAAGAAGACATGTTATGGAAGAAAACAGCCAAAATTTCAAAATCGAGTGCATGAAAAAATTATGTTTTTGCCTGTAGTGGCTCGCCTTAAAAGTTTTACCTTATTCACCTGTAGTGGATCCCGTTAAAAACAACGAGAGAAAGAACTGTGCTTTTACAATCCTGTAGGTTTCCTTGTGTCTCCAGACTGTTCAGAGTCTGTTTGTTATTGTGTTACTGTACTGTGATGTTGGGAGTCCTTTTCTTCAGACTCATGGGGAGAAAACAGCAGAAAAGGAGCACGCTGAAAAGTATTGATTTTCTGGCACCGCCCTGCTTAGATTAAGAAATGCCAATACGAGGATTCCACCCCGACTCTCTGGTTCATGTTGAGTTCACTTGTCATTTTCTATAATTCTGACAAAATCAAGATGCTTAACTGTGATGTAGTTAGCCATGCTGGGCCGCCCTAGGGCTTTCTGATTGAATTAGGCGTCTGTGTTCTGCCATTTGGTATCAGCCTGAAGTATTCCCAACACTTAATGGGGGCAGAAGTTATTTACTGTTTTCAAAGAGGGGATTTAAAAAAAAAAAAAAAAGGAACAATGCTGTTGTTCATAAATTCAGCAATTAGGAGTCTCTCAGCTTTCTTACAGCTAATGTAATGTTTACTTTGTCCTAACAAGCCATGCTGTGACTGCCTATGCACATAATACATCAACAGATTTCATATGGGATTTAGATTCTCAGGCAGGTGCATGCCTGTTTGACTGTGACTGCAATACAGTATACATACATTACTGTTCCAACCAGCAGATAGATAGATAGATAGATAGATAGATAGATAGATGGATAGATAGATGGATAGATAGATAGATAGATAGATAGATA